>JALMQS010000117.1:1516066-1750570 GCA_024734495.1 Forficula auricularia
TTATATGATGTAAAATTATTCTAAGTTCATTATTATATCATAATATTTATGAGTAAGTAGATAACGGAAAGTAAGGGAAAAGTTTTTTGTGTAATTATTTATTATTTATTATTTATTATTTCCCAACGTTTGTAGGAACCCTAAAGAAGTCGACGAAACGTTGGTGGAAAATAAAACAAATAGGCAAACAACAAATTTTCTCATTATAACATTTTTTGGACGAAAATGATAAAAATAATTATAACATTTTTTTAAAAATAGCTACAAATATTATGTTTCAAAATAATATGTAAATGGCGTCGAAAAAGATGGACCAGGGACTGAATTGAACATTTTCCTGATAGTTTAATTATTTATCAAAAACATAAATGTACCTATATGTGTAGTTGTGTTTTTAACAACAATAAATATTAGTTATAGCAATTTAACGAGTTTGTACTCGAAAGAAATACATTTAAAACCGCCCAAGAGAGAGAAAGTATTTCGAAAAACCAGTGAAAGCAAGTTTTCAACACTCAGGTAGATTAAGAAATTTTCTCCTGGAAATAAATGCTCCTTTGCTTGCTTAATCTTGTCTTTGATAAATTGATGTATGCAATAGGAGCAGATTTGGATCAAGCATGTAAGAGGTTAGCACAAAAGTTGAACATCATTCCTTACATTTGCATCATCTTGAGAAAGTATATTAGCTGAGCAAATGGATATCACATTAACTGTCGCTTGCCAACACACAGAATCGATTAAGCTTTGCTTGGAATTGCTTTCCTCTGGCATGATTTAGATTTTAGACTCTCAACTGAAAGCTTCTAATGCCGCATCTTGGATTTACTGACATTGCCTACATTTAAGCTTAGAAAATAATCTGTGGAATCGACAATTCAGAAACAGAAGTGCTGTAAAAAAGATGAAGTTTTTCACTTTCAGAGATTTCAAATTTTACAAATTTTTTCACGAACACAAGAATTAAATTATATTAGAATAGATAGAAATTGAATTTTTGTGTAGTAACTTAATGAAAATAAATATCTAATAAGCTTGAATGCTTCTCTTTGCTTAAAGCTAATGGTGTTTATTGTGAGTGCACCTCTTTAATTGAAAACCTACAAAATAATTATTATTATCATTTTCATCCAGAATGTGTATTAATGAGAGTTTATAATAGGAATTAAGGACAAGTTTTTGTATGATTTTTTTTATTTTTTCACCAACGTTTCGTCAACTTTGCCAACTTGTTCACGGTTTCAAATAGTTACATCACATATTCGTCTAAAATACATTATTTTTCTTTATCCAGAAAGGGAAACAAAGAGGATGCATCAAGCAGAGGACAGCATCTTTGTTTCTTTTTGTGAATCAACAACTCTGGTACTCTAGGCAAAACAAAAACTTTTTCAATTTTTCTTTATTTCTGTTACCACAATGACCATCAGAAATTCACACACATTTTATTTATTTGAATGGGCCAATTTTTCTGAATTTCTGATGGTCATTGGTAAGAGAGATAAAAAAATAGTGTATTTTGGACGAATGTGTGTTGTAACTATTTGAAACCCTGAATAAGTCGACGAAGTTGACGAAACTTTGGGGAATAAATAAAAAAATCACACAAAAATTTGTCCTTAATTCTCATTATAAACTCTCATTACTAGAAAAATAATGTTAAAAAATTTAAAAATAATACTCAGGGCAAGACATAACCCCTAATTAATGAACTATATATATATATATATATATATACCGGATGTGACACTTCATTTCTCATTTGTGCACTCCATCTTTATTATCATTCATTTTGTTTTGTTTGTTTATATAAAAAATAAAAAACTATGAGGGGGTTTTTCCTAATTGTTTCCCTTATTAAAATAAACACTCCAAGAAAAATATGTAAAATTTTTTGTAAAAAAGACATCTCGATGGTGTGGCCTTTGGACCTCGAGTCGAAGTATTTGAATTTGTTAAGCATCTTTTGTATTTTTTTTATTAGTTAATAAAGTTGTTTGTTATTTGTTGTGTGTGCAGGCTAATTCAACTCTGAAATTTTCATTTATTTTTCTATTATGGTGAAAAGTCTGAAACATAGGGAAAAAGTCATTTCCAAGTAGATATTTATTTGAATATTTATTTGAATTAAGATATGGTACTTACGATAAACATAAGATTGTTACAAATCGTAGAAAATTGCCTCTCAGGGCCAAAAATATTTGCATATCCAAAACTCGATTTGTCTTTGGAATTCAAAATTACAGATAAGCCAAAAAAATTGAATTGTTATATGGGAAGCTATAAAATCCAATAAGCTGAAATTAAGCGTATACATAAGCTTAAATTAATAATGTGAACATCAAAGTGCCAAGTTTCTAGAATTAAGTATTTCCTGCGATGAATCCGGATACGCAATAGATCAAAAAGTGGCGAATCAATTTGATGCCAACTTCAGCAGTTTGGAAATTTTGCCAATCTCTATATTTTTAAGAGAATAAATAAATTCACTTTTCTATTCGCTCGATGCCTCATAAACTTAAATCATTTAAAGACAGCGTAAGAAAATTTAAAAAAAAATTATTTTTTTTTAAATTTAAAATATATTTTTACTTTGCTTTAAATATGTTTTACCAAAAAACCTACTGCTCAACTCCTCTTAAAAAATTAAATTATTGATTTTAAAATGTATCTAATACTTATTAAGGTATACTTAGTATTTTAAGATTAAAAAAATAAAAAATATGAGTACTTAATTTGTAAATTTTTTCATTGTTTATGTCATGAAAACCACCAAACTTATCTAATAACCTGACAATAAAATTATATAGAATAAGAGTAATATATGTATTACCCGAGGGTGAACCGCGACCTAATATGATGTACACCTACTTCCACTTTTACTTCCAAATATTTCCAAGTACTTCCAAATATTTTTAATTATTACAAATATTTCCAAGTACTTCCAAATATTTCCAATTATTACAAATATTTCCACGTACTTCCAAAATACTTTCAAAGAGGTGTACACCTACTTCCAATCGCGGATCACTCCTCGGTATTACCTATAGATTAAAAAAGAATTTCCTCTAAATTCACGGATTATTTGTGATGTTTATTTGAAACAGTTTTATGTTTTTTGTTTTGTTTTTTTCCAATTCAATTCACATAAAAGATTAATTTGAAATCACAATAGAATTGTGAATAATGTTTAGATAAGGATTAATGAATGGCGTCCAACAACGATACCATCAGATAAATGAGAATATAAATTGAACATTTTCGACGTTATTAATTTCAAATCTCTCATGTAACAGGAAAAAAGATTTCCTATTATCGATTGATTTTCGTCAGGAGGTTGCATCTCCTGATCAATTAGATGGCAACCCTTACTAATTAATTGAAACTTGAGTAATAAGATCCATTTTATTAGGTGAATTAGTTGTTTCCCTTGAATATCCTCTTGCGAAGGGCTGAATAATCTAACTTTATTACCTATTTAACCCTAGGATTATGGAATACATGCTTTTAAATCTTTAGCGTAAAGATAAACTTGAAATATATATAATATCAGTGGTGGATGGAGACTTTCAACCAGGGATGATTTCCAAAAAAGTACACCTTTATTTTTTGAAATTTTATTTTTAATCTTCGCTTTTTTTTTTGCAAATTTCATCGAATACGGTATCAATTTGGTTATTATTCAAATTTAAAAAAAATATATTTTGGGACCTTCGCACCAAACGGATACTACTTTGTATGAATGAAGGTAGAGTCAGAAATTAAATCTATGACTTCAACTCCACAGTCCCTTATAGATGGAAATCGATCATCTTTCACAATGAATCAGCCTGTCCAATAAGATAATCTCAATTCTCCTGATCTTATTGCTATAACCAAGCTATGGCTTGTCTATAGTAACTCTTAGTTATTTCCGATCTTATATATATTGAGAGTTCTTAAAAATGGATTAGTCAAAAATTATTACAATTTTAATATTTCCTCAACGAGAACAATTTTTATTCGACCAAAACTCGTCTGGACTTGTCTTTGAAATGCTTGAACTGGAAGATATTCCAATCAGGGACTTCAAACGTTCTATCCGCACCCTTTTCGGAAAAATCATTGATTTTAATTGAGCCTTGAAACTATGCAACAATTTTATTTCATTTCGAGAACCAATATACTTTTGAAAACAAAAAATGTTTTTTATAAAAATATTTGAAATAACTGATAATAATTTGAAAATTTAAAGATTCCCCTGAAATTTTGAAGTCGACCTTATAGTTTTTTCAAAGGGTGAGAAACAAACATTTTTTAACTTTAAAAATAAATTTAAAATTATTTTCAATGAGCGGCGACTTTTCAGCCCAACTTGGAATTTTTAAAAACTAATAAAGAAAGGATGGAAAATAAGTGCCTTTCTTCCCATCCTCCTAAGAATACATCTTTAAAAACTAAATTAAATTGAGTGTTTACCCCTCACTCTATTTCTTATAGAGGAATTTAACCTTGAAGACGCTGGCATAATAATTAATAAGGGTTTTGTTGATGTGAAATAAATCAACGCGACATTTTAATCCATTTGTTGTTCATTTTGAAAATGTCATATGTAGATACATTTTCGGTTATTTAAAAAAGAGCCCAAACACACCAGTGACGATCAGTTGTTGAATTCGTTTCAGGTAATTTTTTTATTTTTCCCTAGCTATCAAAAGAAAAATTATTGGTATTCATTTAAATAAATTATCGAATAATATTATAGTTTTTTTTAATACTTATCAATTCTTTAGCCATAATAAAATAAACAAAGTGATTTAATTGTCTTTACATACACACAGGGTTTTTTTTATTTATTTAACAAACAATAAAGTCCTCATAATAGCTAAACTAAATCACACGGTTTTGTGTTGACTCAAAAAAGCGCTGATCATATCAACCTGAAATCGTTAACAAATAAGGAACCATGAATAAATTTTATACAAAAAGATAAACCTCTTTTTATTCAGATCCTCTCATTCTACTTCAGTCTTCTGCAGAGCCTTTCGGAAGAATCTAGAATAAATTAATATATTTTAACTACAAAAGCCTATTAGCATACTCCAGTTTAAGTCTTAGTTGTTCTTTCTTTAGCGCCCTTTCAACTTTTCACCTGAGACAAGGACCTCTTTTGTCTCGCTTTCAACATAGCCTTATCTTAAAACAATAAGAGGTCTCTAATTGAAAAACTATTTTTGATTTTTCGATACAAATTCTATTTCCACTACTACACTGAAAATCATTAGAGATCTTGTGTTTACTAGCGTTGATCAGAAAAAGAACACTCTCTTAACACCCTGGACAGTGGCGTAGCCAGACTTGGGGGCGGGTGGGGCAAAACTGCTCTTAACCAAAATTATTATCCCGAACAAAATTATTTGAATTAAGAGATTTTTTTCTTTTTCTTGAACTGTTAAAAATGTCTTATATAATTTTACTATAAAAATGGGAAGTCCGGCCTCAAAACTTTTTAATAATATTACATACCAGCATTGTAATCTGATCCCAATATAGCCCAGTCATATTAGGGTTTCACCTCGGAACGAAAGATAATAAGCTGTAAATTGGTATAAACCTTTGTTTTGTCGTCCTAAATGTTGTCTCAAAATTCACAAATGCTATCGTGACCGCGTCTTAAGATATTGAAGGTCAAAGGTCATAAAAATTGGTTTTTCGCAAATATCTGGCTTCCTATTGCTTAAATGAGATTTATACTTATTATGAAAGTTGTAGAGTATAAAATTGTCTACAACTTTTGTTTGAACTTTTTTTTATACGATTAACCGTTTTTGGGGTAGAGCGCGAAGAGTGCGCAGCGTACAGTCATATATGGCCTAATGCAAGGTCAAGCGTGAGTTACGGTTATCAGTACATTGTATAAAAGCCAAAAAAAGTACATTGTATAAAGTCAATTATTTACTAAAAAATTATAATTATTAAACAAATTGTGAATGGAAACTAGTTATCTTCTTCTTTCTTCGTCGTCTTCTTCTTGTTGTCGCTCAAAAATGTTCAATTCATTGTCATCATCCTCATTATCGGTCATATTCATCTCCAAACCTTCCAGAATTTCAGGATCGTATGTGCTTTCTTCATCGGGATTACTTGGATATAGTGAAGCGTTGAGGCAAGCTTGTCCATTGCACTGGCCACAAGCTAAAGAACATAGTAGCCCTGATTTTCTGCATCCACACTGGGAACCACAACCATTTTTGCAATTGCAAAATATTATGTTTAGTAGTTCGGCTGTTGCTGGAGGTAATAACGTTCTTATGGGCTCCAGGATTTCATTTTCAAGCATCCAGCCCCAATCTTGTGGTTCTAAGTCCTTCCCTAACCACGTTTGAATCTGGTAGTAGACACGATTTATATGTTGATGAGCTGTTACACTTGTTGGTGGAAGTGTTGACAATTTTACAGGTTTATTTAGTTTCGTTAATTTGATGAATTACGTGTAGCGGAAATGATCAATGTTGTCCTCAGATTTTGGAGCATTATATAATACCAACAAGAACGCCCCCCCCCCCCATTGGCTTCGTCACTGACTCTGGATGCAATTCAGAAGCGATATGTCAGACTAATTGATCGATTAGACCCTCACCGACTCTCTCAACTCGCTGGCTCATCGAAGAAGTGTTTCCGCGATTTCCCTATTTTTATAGATACTACCACGAGAGGAATTCTGATGAGTTAAAATCAGCTAACCCTCCAAGGCATGCTTTGCTCGTTACACGCGTTTTGCTGATTCTCAACACTCCTAAATTAAATTGGAAAAGTGCCGGACCACTTCATTTGCCTATACTTTTGTCGCCATAGCTTCAAGGAACTGGAACTCTCCCGGCCTCCGTCTTTTCCGATACTTGATAACATGCAAACCTTCATAATATGGGTGCACAAGCATCTACGCCTCCACCTTTCCGTTTCTCTTCGGTAATGCAAGGGTCTTTCGAGATACATAGAGGCTGCATCATCAATCTGCAATTTCATTAAAAAAAAAGTAAATTCTCAAATCAATTTTCTAATTTTCCCTTAGGTTCTGCAATAAAGTATTGTAAAAAAAGACTGTTTTGGTTTCAAGCGAAAAATGCATGAACGCAAAAGTTAAACCTTTAAAATCATTAAACTTTACTCTTGAGTGTTTCCAAAATTGGAATCCACTAAACTTTTTCGCTAACCCTAGCAGTTGAACGTCATTGGGCTTCTTAAATGAATATTTGGTCTAATTTAAAAAGCTTCTTCACTTTCATTTTTCTTTAGAATATAATGTTTTTTAATTAAACAAAACAAGATGCAGGGTTTTAAAGATCACTTTTTAGGTCTAAAAAGAATACAAAAGCCGTCACCCAGACAGACATGCCATCGGAACTGGACATGTTTTTCTCCAACGGATCAAATGGCGTATATTATCAATTTAATGTTACTCTTCGAGCCGTTTGTTATTTTGAATTGTAACATTGTGACGGAATAAGGAATGATGCATTGTGCCAATTTACTATGAATTTTCTTAAATTACTTATTGGTTATGAATTTCTTAGAAAAACATTAACATAGTATCATTATTATTGTTCAGTTCCATACTCAGTATTAGATATAACTATAATATAAATAATTTGATCAAGAGCCTGACGAAGCTACAATAAATTAGTGAAACGTTGCGATTGGTCGTATGATTTAACGCGGATTTTAATTGTTTCCTTTTTTTCCTCTAATTTGTTATATCTATGTAAAAGCATTAACATTAAATAATAAAAGCTTAATCAAAACCGCGGTAACCTTTTTTGGCTATGTATCAAAATCAACCATAATGTGACAATTAAAAAGATATTTCGAGATCAGTAGGTATTTTTAATTTTAAAACAGTTTAATTGTTAAAATTTGGCATAATAGTTTTTGTTTAATAATAAAGGAAAAATCGTAAAAGCCAGACTTTCTCCTTTCAACAGCTGAAAGGGTGACGATTGTAGTATACATTTTCGTAATTTTTAAATATATAATGACCCTAGGATGGCAAAATTTGACAATTTTGTAGAGATTGGGGAATTAATATAAGATGAAAATTAATCACAAGTACTTTCCCATACTACCCTTAAGCTCTAAAATGAAGAGAGTGAAATTTGTAGGATAAGTTAACAGACCTAAAAATAAATAAAAGCTACATATTATCTTACAAAAAGAAGAGAAATCTCACCCAAAACACTTATGTGAAAAAACAGGCCAAGTTCGAAAAAGTACTAGTGAAATATAGGGTGCAGCCAATTAAAATTCCCCAAGAATAATTAAGTTAAGAAAATAGTACTTTCAATTCAATTAAAATGCATTATTTCTATTTTGAATGAAAATCTAGATTTATGGATCCTAAATATTTAATTAAAATTATTTTCATGAAACGCATTATGACTGTAGGTTAAATGAACTAAATTCGTGATGATCAGCTAAGTTTCATGAAAATAATTTGAATTAAATATTTAGAATCCATAAATCGAGATTGTCATTCAAAATGGAAATAATGTATTTTTAATGGAAAGTAGATACTATTTTCTCAACTTAATAATTATTGGCTAATTTAACTCTGCTGCATCCTAGATTTCACTACTTTTTTGAACTTCGCCTATTTTTTTCACAAACGTGTTTTGAGTGGGATTTATATTTTCTCAAAGTGCTATTTTCATGTTTATGTTTTATCATAAGATTCTTCCAAAACTTAAGTGACTTATGCAGAATTTAATTTTATAAATTTTAGTATTTATTTAGTCATATAAATTAAACAAATAGAGTAATTTCAGTTAATTAACACTATTTATTTCATGGATTTACTAGACAGTTACGGTCATCATCTACAACATTTTGGGAAAAATAAAAGCTGTAACAATCATTGATTGTGACCGATTACTTCGACTCTGAAGAGGAATTTGGGTCTGATTGACAGTTAATACAAGTGTAAAAGGGGTTGTTCACTGCACAGGCGATGTTTCCAGTTCTTACAGGAAATACACTGGATCCAGTCTTGGCCAGGTTTGGATGAAGAATAACTCTTGAAACGCTTGTGAGTTAAGTTGATACAGTATCAATTTGACTCAAAATAAGCGTTTCAACTTGACCCAAACGTCGCCATTACACTAAACTCTAAAATACGTGAAACCGGAAACAGTTAGAACAAAGTTAAAATTATAACATGTAACAACGTGATGTCGTCAATAACACAATTTACGAACAAATTAACTTACAATAATAATTGAAAAACGGTAGTGAAAATTTACTTTCGACGATGAAAAACAATTTTTAGTTCACAACTAACAAAGCGAAGCAACCTCCTCCAAGTGATCACGCGTGATTGCAGAGTACCAATCGTTTGTCTAGCCAAGCCAGTCGCCACTTGTCTGCGTCTACGCATTAGGAAGTGTTTTGGCCTGTATCAACTTGACCGTGTTTTAACTGAACTACGGTCTCCCCTATACTTTTTTGTAAATCATAATATAAATAAATTCTAACTCAATTATTGCTAAATTATAATAAATTATTGCTAACCCGGACGTCAAGCTTCCATTTATTCTTCAATACCGTATAATGAAGAAGAATATTCAGAATAGGAATTCTCTTTTTTATCATTAGAATGGAACTAACGTGACCTGACACCATCAATAACTATCCAGGGATTTTCCTCTTGGCCAATAAAGTTTTATTGTCTTTAAATATGTTAATAGACGACAAGAAGACAATTGAGAGAAGGGCGAGAGAGAAGAGAATTAACGAGGAATAACGAAAAACGATATCGAGTTGTTGGAAAGCTTATGTCAAGAGGAGAAATGGCTTGAGGCATTTTCTTTCCATTTTATCCCCTTTAAAATAATTGGGATTTCCCAAAGATATTTCTTTTGTTTTTCTAAATCATAGTTATAAATTAAAATAGTATTTACAATTTATCTCTTATTTATTTTAGACCTTTTTAAGTTATAATTAAGTTAAAAAATCTGCATGACTCGAAACGCATTAAAAGAATGAAACAAGTCATTCAAAATATTAATATGTTTTTTTGTTTTTTATAATGATATTGATACAGAGAAGAAGTTGCACCAAGAAGGTACAGCCTCTGTAGTCCGTGGTGGACCCTTGTAACGTGAAGATAAGGGGAGATTTAGGGATTGGGTAGCAGTCGAGGGTATCTGTGGATGCTGGTCTTGAAAGATTGAAGGTTATAAGTTGCTGGAAAGACGGACGGGGGAAGGGAGTTCCAGTCTCTAGATGTCATAGGGATAAATGAATTGGCGAATGCGTTTGTTCGATTAGTATCCAGTTTAAGCGCGTAGGGGTGTTGAATTTTAGAAAATCGTGTATTTCAGCGCAAATGAAGCCTCTTGGTGGGATTGTCGATTTTATTTCATCAGAACAAAAGCCATGGTAATATCTATAAAAAAGGGAAAGGGCGGAGACAGATCTACGATGGGCTAGAGAGTCTGAGAGTGTCAGTTAATGTAGGATCGCCTATCAGTCTGATAGCTCGCCTCTGAATTGCATCCTAAGGTATTAAGAGAATACTTGGAGGCCCCTCTCCACAGATCCGAGCAATATTCAAGACAGGGGCGAATTTGAGCCTCTAGTAATATATAAGGAGCTGAGTGGGGGTGAAAAATCGCTTGGTTTGGAAAAGAAAGCCAAGCTACATGCTGCAAGCTTTTGCCACTGAGATAATATGGTCATTCCAAGAGAGGTCAGAAACGGCAGGTGACACCTGAACATCGATATTTTACTGCGGAATCTCACCAGAGCTCCAATCAAAGGAAATGTCCGGAAGGTTCCTATCTGCGCCGCCTAGAAGTTACCCGCAGCATTGTGTTTTGCCAGCATTAAAGTTTACCAAGTTGTGAGATCCCCATTTTTTAAGCATGCTTAAATCTGAATTTATTGAGGAGGCTATGTTTGCGCGATTGTCTAGTAAGGATTGAGCGTTGTGGAGGGTGCTATCGTCTGTTTGTTTGCATTCATTTGTAGGATCTGGCATTGATTTGTGGGACAGTCTATTTATTACCGTACTTATAGTCCTCTGCCCCCAATGATTAAATCAATTATAAATTTTGTCAAGTCCTAAAAGTTCTAGAGTTGTACACAATTTTATTTAGTTCTAACAAGGAGTGATTGTTTGAGGTAGAGAGAGGTCATTCCATCCTTGTTAAGGTTTTGACCAGGTTTTCTTAACAACTTATGGCAAATGCCGGGAGGGCTAATGCGTCGCTTGCTCCTGATATCGGGTTTTTGAGCGGAATTTTTAAATTACTTTTTGTCTTTTGATGGAAATCTATGGTCATGTTATTTGTTAATTAGCATACATTTCTATTTTTTTTTTTGTATTTGTTTATTATTTGTTAAATTGCTGTAGTTAATTTGTATTGATGTTTGTTAATGTATTGTAGCTAGATTGTATTGATGTTTGGAGGACCTAGCCACCGATGCAGGTGGAGGAATAAAGATTTATTTATTTATTTATTTAAGACTGTACAATGGATGGAACGAAAATGTCATTTTTTATTTACGTATTTGCAATAGTGGCCAAAATTTTCATTTTAGGTTCATAAAGAAAGGTCAAAAATTTGGTCGTCATATTTCAATATCTTAGGGGACACAAAGACCCTTTTAATATTGTTAAAAATTTGAAAATTTTGAAAAATTATTTTTTGAAAATATTTTTCTTTACTAGAATCAACAACCTGCTACTCTTAGCAAATAAAAGCTTTTCAATTAAATGTTTTTAATATTTTCTTCTGAATGTATTTCAGTAGCAAAATGAAGTTAGTAGTAAGACAAAGAAAACGATATAAAAATTCCTTTATATTACAGAAATATCAACTTATTGGAAAATTATTCGAAATAATAGTAAAAAATTGCACTTTAATCACATTCTATATTTCTTGCGGCACCTCAAGTCATGCTATAACTCACTGTCTCCAAAAATTTTATGATGCCTTTTTTGCATCAATTAATCGATTTATATTGCGGCATGACAAATACCATCTATTGTCCATACATAGAAAAAAAATAAAATAAAAACCGTAGTCTAAATCTGTTAATTTAGCAAAACTTTTATCGTTCTTGAGGCACCCCAAGATCATGCTCCAATTGACTCTTTATATTTTGTTTTTTGTCTTTTTGATCTACTAAACCTAACTTTTCCATTCTATTACAAATAAAAAATAAACATTTGAATTTTTCGTTCCACCCTACTGTACAATGTACATTGAGTACTTAACGATTTACACGGTGTGATAAAAAGTATTCATTATTGCAGCATCAACGCTACTCAAGTGGTCGTAACGAGAGATCTAAGGTGGTTCTTTTATTTATATTGTGGCGAATCTATTGAAAGTAGAAATAGTATCGAAAGATTTACCTTCATCTTCAAATTAATATTAATCGAACCACGTTAAAATGTTATAGCCTTATAATCACAATTGAATTTATTTTATTTATTTACTTATTTAAATTTGTACCATGCTCTGATGCAGTTTGCCTTATATGAGCAGTAAAGATAACAGTAGCATTAAGAATTATTCCAATAAAATCTCTTGTAAATTTTCACAGTTTAGGCCCAGGTGTGTGGATCATTCAAAAAACAATAATAAATTAAAAAGCAAAACATAATACAAAATGTATAGTGAAAGTTTATTCTTCTCTCCTTTTTGCAAAATTTATCGATAACTGCATCATAGAATTTTTCATTATTTATTTCAAATTTAACCTTAGATTTATTATTAATTGATATTTAAACAGAGCGGACAATCTATATTCACTTCAGCTTCTTCTGGTGATGTTTCAATTCTTTTCATAGTTGAAAACTGATTGACATGCTCTTAGAAGGCATAATGTAAATTAAATGTATTAAATAACGCATAAAAATAATTTTTTGCTCATTGTGCTTTAAAATGTCTAAAAAACGAAAAATATTAATATTTTTCAACCATGATTTTTTTTCTCTTTGTGTATCTGAATTCCGATACCCACGATAACCCAAAAGAATGAAAAGTCAAAAAGTTCGTTTGTATCAATACATGCATAGTATCTACTGATTAGAAATAAAATTTAGGGAACGCGGTGTTGGTTTATAGTGAAACATTGTTAAAATTAAATTAGGTTCGAGTTGGTGGTGTTTCACAAGGAGAAAAATTAAAATACAAAGATTTTTTTTAGTTTACTCTATATATTTCGAGCTCTTAACTCAGCTTAAGAGCTCGAAATATATAGAGTAAACTAAAAAAATCTTAGTATTTTAATTTTTCTCCTTGTGAAACACCACCAACTCAACCTAATTTAATTCTAGTGATTAGATTTTGCAATATCTGGTTCAAAAGGCAGAAAATATTTTTTGAATTATTCTAGTGAGATTTTAAGAATAGATTATATTTAGTATAAACATAAATGAACAATTTATATTTAAGGTTTATTTATCATACCAGGGCAGCTCTAGTGTACCGAATCTTGAAAAAGTTTTCATTTTTTTATTATTTAATGTGCGCGTGAGCGATTCTTTCATTAGAATCTGATAGATTAAATTAATTAAAAAAGCACGGATACAATGATCTTCTCTCTTTCTTTAAAAGTGTATTGCAAGGATACAAAATACAATGTTCAAACGTGTTTCAGACTATTAGAGAATAATTTCTTAATTTCTATTATTCTAGGAATGGCCTTTTGCACTCGGACCAAAACGATACTCGTTATAGAAAGAGAGAATATTAAATTGGACTTCATTAAAGCAAATACTTTTGCCCAAACATTTTTCATTCATCTTTTAAATTAATCGATTAAATTAATTATTAATTAATTATTATTTAATTAATTAAAATTAATGCAATTCATAGATTTTAAATAAAAGTACATGTAAATTAATTGACTTTTTAACCTCATAAAATTAGAGTATTTTCCATAAGATTGCTGAAGTGATTAAAATAGAAAATCTGGAATATTTTTTTCATTTATATAAATTTTCCTAACGTTAAAAAGCTCCGAAAATTTTAAATTGTATATAACTTTAAATGAATTCGTTGTAGTATTTATTAAAAGTTTTTTTTTAATTTTACAAATTTTAAAATATAACAAGTGGAGCTGCGAAATGAGCTCAAATTTTTATTAAAAAAAATTCAAAATTGCAAGTCCAAAGATTTTCAAAATTCGAATACGCCGCGCTTTTTTAATTAATTTCAAAATATACATTTAGCATTTATTCGGCCTAAAATTCGATATAATTATTTCTAAAATGATTACTATAATAAATTCAATTAAAAACATTGACCGGGAAATACCAAATGATTATTCAAATATTTATTTTGACTCCCGGAAACCTTATTTAAGCAGAGATGCCACCCGCCAAGCCCTCTTACTCAAAACCAGTCTTTCACGTGAACAAAGGTCCTACCAATGCGGACCATAATTTTGTCGCGTTGCTTTTAGATTGAATGAGTTGAGCATAATGATCGGACGATAAGGTCCGACATCTTACCGGGATAAACCCAAATTAAACAGATCTCCAAGGGACCGTATCCATTTACCGCAACGCTATTCAAGCTTTCGTTGCAAACTGTGATATTGGCTACCCACACAAAAACAAAAGACATTGATCTTAAAAATCAATTTAACTAAATTTTCATTTTTTTTTCTCTTCAAATTTTACTTGTTTTCCATTTGTTAATAAAATCATTTAAAACTAAATTGCTTTCTTTTTAATTTCTTTACCTGATAATCTAAACATATTCATTTTACACCTTTTTGAAAGATACTTAATTCCTATTAATCTACAGTCCACTAATTAATCGAAACCACAACAATTTTAATTGAACACTAACTTTTTTAAACCCGAGCTTCAGAAACTTAATTTTTTTTTAGAAGCTGATAGCTCCAACAAGGATGAAAATACTCTCGACATTTTGGAATTTGCGGGATGCGCCGCATCCACAGCATCCATGGACTGCACGCCACTGATATACCAAAAGCATATATATATATTATTCTTTTTAACAAACTTTGAAGATATTTTTTTCTTTTACTGTTAATACTAGTATATAACAAATAATATTAAAAAGATGGTGTAATAGTATTAACTGAACTAAATAAACTTTGAAAGTTTACACTTCTATCTTGTGTTATTCCTAGAATAGATATACACCCTATTTTTATTTATAAATTACTTAATGAAATCGATCTTAAGCATAAAAAATAGGAAAAATCCAATTAAAGAAAAATAATTCCACAAATTAGCCGTTTAATTATATCTACGTAGTCCATTAGTATATATTTAGATAAATATTTAATGAAGGTTTCCAGCCAGCTGGGCTCATGCGGTTAGAAGATAGATATCTTTGCTTACCAGAATGGTTAAGCCTGAGCTGCATTTCTACCCTGATATTGCCACTTGGTACCACTTGAGCTTGAATTACTAGTAAATTGAGTTTTGAAATTTACTGAAGGTAGCGCATGCTTCATAACCTAGCCTTAATGAGCGCCTCCTGAATATATATTAATAATAAGAATGCAACAATATCCGAAAGTCCAGGAAACTTTTACATTCAAAGAAGAAAGTGATATGGTTGAGAAGATTTAGAGGTTGAAGTGTACGAGTATAATGGGGTGAGCTATAAAAATTTTAATAATAAATATAAAGTGAACTATAATTTTTACTTTACCATACATACATTAAGAAGTATTGTATTGTATTGTATTGTATTGTATATTGTATCAATATCATTACAAAAAATAAAGTAAAAAAGCAAGTGCCGGACATATCTTATTATCATGACAATATTGAAGGGAGAGATTTGAATTCAAACCTCACTGAATGCCAAAATTTTACTGACCATAAAATGGGGGCCCGAAACACAACATGCCTGGACTAAACCTTGTGAGTTTCGGTTCGGTTAGGATATTCGACTGACGCCAACCGAACCGTCTAAAAACAAGCCCGAAATGGAGGTATACGAACAGAACCTATCCGAACCGGCGACGACTTTCACATATTCGGATTTAAATGTAAGGGTGGAATAGGTCTAAACGTCTATTAACAGTAACAATTTTTACTGATTCTTTACTGATTAGTTCAATCTAATTTTGATATTGTTAATTAATTTAAATGTAAAACACTACCTTAATTTATAAATCAATTAATTTAATTTTAACTTGTCGTGATTTTGGGATGAACCCGTTCAAGTATTACTAATACTTAATAAAAGTATCATTTTGCAGAGAATCCGGTTAAATGGATTTGTCCAAGTTCAGAAAAAAATAAGAATAGGAGATTCAGTTTTATTTATCTAGCTGGCTCTATTTTGGGGTCATCGTTGAAATGTATCCAGTCTTTCTCTTTTTTTTATCATATTACCAAAGCGATTGTTCTAATGAGATAAAATTACTAATCCTAAATTTAAGTCTTTTTTTTATTTATTTTAGAGTCAATCCTGAGCTAGAGATTCTCCATCTTATATTTTTACAGTGAAAAAATAGTAAGAAACTGGAGTCATAGAAATATCCAAATATCGAATTGAACTTTACTGCCAATTATCTTTCTATTTTTTCTTATTTATTTATTTATTTTTGTTCACTGATTAAATATAAATTTTCACAATATTATATCGTAACAGAATAAATCACACCCTCACTAATTCACATCTCCATAGACTATCTCTATCAAAGACCCTGTTTTGCATATGCTCTCTCACTCTTGCTACACCCGAGCATTTAATTGTACACTGTCCATTAAATATCATTCAGAGATACGAACAATTTAAGGAAAGTCTTCCTCACTTCAGAGACCCTCCTACATTTAGAAAATTAATTAATTACCCTAATGAAAAGGTATTAAGATCATAATTAGTTCAAATTTTATAGTTTTTTTGTATGTAATTTTTCATGTATTTTTAATATTTGTATTACTCTATGTTGTTGGTATGACCTTGAAGTCTAACCTAAATAAATAAAAAAAAAAAAAATTAAAGTTACACGCATCTTTAATTTGAAACCCTATTCCACAACATTTTTACAGAATTTTATGTTTTTTAGATTTTAAACATTAATAATAAAATAACATTTGTCAAAACTTTTAATTGCCATTTCTAAAAATAGACTATTAAATATTTAATTCATTCCTCGGTTAAAATAACTTTTCATTCCACGTGTATAGGCATTTAAAAATAGTAGTATCACGTCCGGTATTTTAGTGGTGTACCAACATAAATATTTGTCTAGCTATATCGATTAAGTTTTGTGTCTTTATATTTTTGTCATTCTCATTCATCTAATACAATACTATTTTGTGATAGTCAGGTTGTAATGTTTTAGAGTGGAATTCTGTTGTCTGTTCCTTGTATTTAATGAAATTACTTTATTTAGGGTTACGAATAAACAGTAAAAAGGGGCTCTATTAATGTATAATGTCTATCTGTTTTCGACTGTCAAAGCATTGTCATTTTCTCCGAAATAAAAATAGTATCAAAATGTAAATCGAAAGATTATTTTGGGTATAGTTGAATATTTTGAGGAATCCAAAATAAATATATATTTTTTAGGTGTAACTTATTAAATATTTAACGCAGTGTAGTAGGAGTGGGGGATAGCGCATTGTATACTGTATATTAAGTAATATTCCATGTTTGATATAAACTTTTTAGTTTACATGGAGAATTTTGTTTATTGAATAACTTTTTTTGTCTATTCGATTTTCTCGGCTGGTATTTTTTATAACTTTTTGGTAGAAGAGCATGGTTATTATTTATTGAAAGGCGATTTTAAAATAAGAATTATATAAGATCATTATAACGAAAAAATGTGAATTTAGATGTGAAATATTATAGATAATTAGTAGAAACTAAAATAAATATGGCGGAATCGACATCAATTCATTATTTTTTTAATTTCACAACAAGTAGTCTAGCTCAAAAATTGTCTCGAAATTTTTAGGAACAAAATTTATCCCTGCAGGCTGGCAGGTGGTTTTGAGACGAATCTTTTAATTACAAATAAAATGTATATAAAATAAAAACCTCATTATTATGTTTATAAGATTTTACGGAACTTTTAGAGAAAGTCCTTGTATTATAATAAAAAAAATCATGAGTGAGAAACTCACGGGTTAAAAGTGTAACCTAGAATAGAGAGGATTCTCCTTTTTCATCTCTTCTGGCGTCGGAGAGGGGAAGCTTTTCAATTTTCCCTACCACGCCTATAGAAATTTTCGATTCAAAAATAAATATTTATAATCTGTTTGATGTTTTAAGAAAAGGAAAAGTTGGATAATTATTTCTAGAGAATACCAACAAGCCACATACAATTTTTTTCTTTTTTTCTTTTTCTTAATATAATTATTTTAAAATAAAATTTGTCAATCATGAAAAATGATTTGTCATTAAAAACCACTTCAAATTCAAGTACTTGAAACGGTTAAGTATTTTCACCATTTTTTATTTTTTTCATAATATAATGGCTCTCAAAGAAATAAATTTTTTTCGTTATACGAGAATATTAATTTAATAAAGAAAAAATTGTTTGAGATTTTAAATAAACTTAATCGAAAAAAATAAAATTGTAATATTCAGCGCCTCATGATGCAACCCGCTCTTCCCAACGTTCTATTCGAAGCATATCCTCCACTAGGCAGACGCTGCTAAATTTCCGAATCAGCCTAGTGGAAATAATTCAACACAAATAGTGCTCTGTTTCACCAACAAAGATTAATATCTCAGTAAGCCCTTGAAACAGGCCGACCGATGTAAGTATTATTGTATTGATATCAAGTAATCTAAGTACAATTTTGAAGACCAAGAAGTTATTTAAAAGTGTAATTCTTAATCGAAAACGGAAAATTGAGAATAAATAATAGTAATAATATTTCATTATTCGTGTCCATGATTAATAAATTACCCACTCCCAGCACGGGGAGGTAGTGACGAAAAATAACGATACGGGACTCATCCGAGGCCCCGTAATCGGAATGAGCACACTTTAAATACTTTAACAAGTGGTCTATTTAATCAAAACTTGTATTTAATTTAATTTAAAGTCTTGTCCAACTCCCTACGATTCCGTTAAATAGTAATAATATTATAATTATAACAGAAATATAAAAATTTTTAAATTTTGGATTGAAGTCGGCCTGATATACTTATATTTAATCTACTAAATAAACATGAAGATAACAATATTTTTATTAAACTAAAGAGTTAAAGGAGACAATAATATAGTATATCTTATGCTGGAAAAATATTTTTTTATTTATTTATAACTAGACTATAGTCTTGAGGGCTTTGCCCTCTTCATCAGTCTATTACCATTGATTCACAGGAATCGATCTGTCAATTTAAATTAAAGAGTAACTTTTTGTTAAATAATTTAAGAATCATTCTTTAAGATTTTTTAAGACTTAAATATTTACTTATTTAAGCGAGAACATAAACAGGCCCTTAATTTGCAGAGAGGACTAAAGTTGATGATTCATAAGGGTAAATTAATACAAAACTTCCGTCTTTAGATATAATGGGCATAATTATGAATACCTATAACTATAAAAAATAAGTAGATGAAAAAATTTAATGATAAATGCATAAGAAGTACCAATGAACTACTCAACAAACAATTTTTATCATAGAATGTGAGATAGTCCCTGTTAAAAGTTTTTGAAGTAGAATTAAGCTAAATTTTTTAAACAAAATGAATTTAGGGCGAATCCAAGATTTTAATAGATATGTTTATAGGGACCGTGCGTCACGACTATAGCGCTAACTGGCTAGCAAAATGTAAGCTTCTTTGGGATGATTTATTAAACATCCAAGACCGCTCACGGCCCCCTCAGTGCACTCTTTTATCTATGATATATTATACTATAATACAATATTTGCCCGAATTCTCCCAAATTATTTGAATAAATAAATACAAGAGAGCACTATCTTCGGCAGTAGTGCTGTCTCTATGTTTAACGAACGGTCCCTATACCTAAATTCATTTTGTTAATAAAACTATTAAATATCGCGAATTGATTTTTGAGAATAAATTCGATCTTTCTTTCTCAAATAGACAATCATTTCTTTGCATTTAATTTTTTAAATTTACTTTGCTTTAAAATGACGCTGAAAGAGAGCTTCAAATTGGTCATTTTAAATTATTTTTATATCAGCCCAATTTCAATCAAATCCTTAAATTTAAATTCTTTAAAAATTCTCAAAATTAAGTAATTCCCTCCTTATGATCGGCAAATAAAAACGAATTTGATATCTTAAGTATTTTGGAAGGTATATCTTTTTTCGGTCACAGCTACAATCAGATTAGTTCTCCATAAAAAGATAATTTTCTGCATTTTTAAAAGGAGAATTTTGGAGATACTTTGTTCAAAATCTACTCAATTCTGAATCTTGAAAACTCAGTCATTTAAGAATCAGAATGAGCTTTTTTTCGACTTTTCGGCCTTTTTAGCCATCAGCCAAATTAAGATACAATTATTATATTTTGTCTTCTATGTAGGGAACAGATTTTTATCCGGTTGTTTCTTGTCGGATTTGAACCCGGGTAGAATGAGCTATAATGAACGGTTTTGTTAAAATAAATGACAAAAATTTGTTTTCTTTTTTAAAGCGTTTGCAAAAAACAATATTTATATCATTATCTAACATATTTAAATCCACCAAGACACAATCTTTATTGTATTTTTTTCAAAATTAAAAACTCTGTAATTCCCGGCATTTTATTTGATCTGTCGGAACTAAAGAATTAAATAGCGATTTTCACAATTCCTAATTAAGAGCGACTTAATTTTAAATAAACACTTTTGAGAAACTTTCTAAACAGTCCATCGTTATATTTATAAACATAAGTTTTCTTTTGCTAATTGACTATCCAAATCCTTAAAAAATAGAAGATATGAAGGACTCTCTAGAAAAAAAACTAATTAAGTTTTTATGTCTAATCAGAAGGGTCTTCCTGAGTCAAGAGACTTTGAGTCATCTGAAACAGAACAGGAGCTGGAGGTATTTCCGCCAGGGTGGTTCAATTTATATACCAACTAAAGTTTAATTAATTAACCCTAGCCTAATGATTCATCATTATTCTCTTCTTATCATCTCCTTGGTATCTAATGTGAGCTTGTTATTGACTCTCAATGCTTGTAAGTGATTATTTATCTCATTATTTGAAAATTTTCTTCATTTTACAAAAATGGCTTTAAACTCATTCTTGCTTGAGGTAGGAACTATCCATTCGTTTATCATTTCAAATGCTACGGAGTTTAGTCAAAATTATATAATTGAACAAATCAGTGGCAGGCGACAATCAGATTATTTTAATTGATAAGCCGATAATACTTATTTCTCATTAGGGGATGAATTTTATAAACAAGTGTATGGGGTTCCTATGGGATCAAGTCTGGGACCAGTAGTTGCTAATTTATATGGACCATCTATTGTATAATTAAAATTTTTTTTAGAAAGTCTAGGTTTACAAATATTACAGTAATTACGAGTATGTTACCTAATGCGGGTGGGGGTACTAGCCGCAGAAAATATTTTAGGATTTTAAGGGGGCCACGAATATACTTTCTGGATTTTAAGGGGAGCCCCGACTAATAAAAGGTTAAGAACCGCTGCTCTAGATGACAGGGTCAAATTTACTCATGAGGTTGAGGTTCAAAATTATTTCGATGTAAAAATATGTTCGTTATAGATATTTAATTGTGTATTTAGCCGATAACTAATTATAAAAATTAATAAAAAAGGTTGTACGGATTTGATAATTGTAATAATAAAATACAGGTTAAAAACAGCGGGGGGGGGGGGGAGTCGCGAATTTTTTTTCATTCTAAGGGGTTCGCGTCATGGAAAAGTTTGAAAAACACTGATCTATATGATAGAAAAACACTAATGACCAATGAAAGGATCTGGCTAGTTCAATAGTAAAATATTACACTATAAGATTGTAAAGAACCAAGAATCAGATTCCTTTTTTATTCGCTGTCGAAAATATTTTTGTTCGTATTTTTCTTTTTTTAATATTTGACAATTATCGATTGAGTTTTAATCATTTTAAATAATCACATATAATTATTAAAAGAAAAAAGAAAGTCTAATAATCTGTTTTGCTATTCTTTTTATTATTATTAAAAATATTATTTCCGAGTTTGTTGTTAAATTAGGATAACAAGTAGGAAACAAGAAATCAGTAAATAAATTCTTTATAATTTTTCTAACTGATATGACAAAGAACAATCGACCTATCAAAGAGAAGTGTTTTGACCGCGCTTTATTTGAAAAAGATATTTCTGTCTAGTGATAAAATATCTTTTTCAAATGCGCCAAAACACTTCTCATTGATAGGTCAATTATTCTTTGTCATATCAGTTAGAAAAATTATAAAAATTTATTTAAGATCATTATTTCAAGTTAGAAATATATAAGTTCAAATATTATTTTCACTCAATATTTGACAAAATTCCTTACAGTTGATTCGTGATTGAATCAAATGTAGAAAACATTCGGTTAAGAAATCAGTAAGTTTCAAAGTCCTAAAATGTTTTTTCCTTTGCGAAGTTGAAACTGATTATCCCAGCCGGAGATTAATGGATGAATCCACTTGCTGGCCTCTGGACTTGGAGTTTCTATCTTGTAACAAAAACCGTCCAACTTTATAAGTGGCAAAAAATTAAATTTTTATTCATCATTTTTTAATTAAATTTTCTTGTATCATCGATGTCAAAATTTCCTCTTCACTTCAATCAGCAAGAAATTGCTTCATTTTCTAATAAACTCTAACTTAATCATTTAAAATTTTTGCTTTGATATATATTTCAAGTTAATTGATTGAAATCTAATCAAATGAATGAAAATCCCGAGAGAGCTTTATTTTTGCTCATTCAGCCCCATTTTACCAAATTGTATACTACATGAAACTCTCTCGCTAAACAAAAATAGCCATAAATCTCAATGTAAATCGAAATGGAATTCCAAGAATTCTAGACAACCAGAACCCATAACCGTATTTTTCAATCAGATATAAATCAATCGCCAAAATATTCTCATTGGCAAATGATCAGGCTTAGGCCTTCTATTAGAAAAGGAAGAACAGTTAAGTATAATAAATATTTATATAATTTTTGAAACAAAAAGTAATTATTCAATATATAAATATAAATTTTTTGTCTTAAAAAGAAACAAAGAGGTTGTCCTCTGCTTGATGCAAAACTATATATATATATATATATATATATATATATATATATATATATGTTGCAGTAAAAACCTGTTTTAAACGAAAATGTCAAAAATTACTTCCTTTACAACTTTGCTTATAATGAAGATGTAATTTTTGACATTTTCGTTTAACAAAATTTTGAAAATAAACACCCAAAATTAGGCGCAATGTCAACAATGAAGATTCTAGATTTTTGGACCAAATAATCAGTAGAGATTGTGGTGTTGGTGCAAGGTGAAACAACTTTAATAAAGATAAGAGTAAATAAATATTTTATTTAATATGGATTTACTATGGAGTTAAGGATACTGGGTCACTTATTTCACATTAAAAATTGGACCAAACTCAACCAACATCAGTAAATTCTAGTTGCCACAAAGGTATTCAGTGAAACGCATTTTAACTAGTAAGAACCCATTCTTAATAAAAACGGGTTTTACTGTGACTTATACCTAAATATATATCAAATATACCTATATAATTTATTTATTTGATACTATAGATTTGAAGTTTTGGCCTTCATCATCAGTCTTTTTTAATAAGAAATATTTTATCTTTTATTTCTCATGGGGTCAATCACTAATTGGATCTAACAAATAAATTATATATAGTTATAGTTATACATATTTATAATTGAAATATATATGTCTATATTTATTTACATCAAGCAGAGGAGAATCTCTTAGTTTCTCTTTATGAATCAACTATTCTGCTACCCTCGGCAAAACAAAATCTTTACAATTTTTTCTTCTAATTAACAATTAAACAATAGGTTTGTTTGTTTGACCCCTGATTGACTGTTACCGATAGTTTTATGATAGTCATGTTGTTTTATGCTCCTGAGACTTTTATTGACTCTGGATTCTTTTTTTTTTGTTTTAACATTAGTAACACTTACAAAACTGTTAACGATCGCTAACTTTTTATTTCCATTACTCCACTAATAGAATCAGCGATTTTAGAAAATATTTGCCTGCCAGGTGGTTCTTATATTAAATTGTCTCATTTTTTGCTAGTTGTGTTTGAAAAGGTCTGAAACGAGTGGAGAAAAATCAAATGATTTTTTTCTGTCAGTAGTTCTGGATATCCATGATAACTCAATCAGAAAAAGCGTTCTGCTACAAAAACTTTTGTATTTTCAGAGTAGAAACTGATTAGATTTCGGTCCCATTAGCTTCAGAACTTCTAGTTCAAAATGCAAAAATATATTTTTATAAATGATTTTAATCAGATTTTATTCATGTGTTTTCATGTTAAAATCATAAAGAAACAGGTGTTTGTTTGTTTTTTAATTTCACATTATCAATTAGATAAATCCACTGCCGTGCCATGAAAATTGGCATCAGCGTGCACGAAACCAACTCATAGACAGGGACGTATTTCCCTTAGAGCTTAGGGGAAATCGCGCAGGGCGGCCGTCCATCAGGGTTTTGATTTTGTTTTTAATTTAAAAAAGTAATTTAATTTATGTTTTCTGTTTTCATGACTTTTTCTTCAAAAGTGTACAGTATTTTGAAAAACTAATCATAGCGTACAGCGGCCAAGTTCGAGCTTTGGCCGTACAAGTGCTACGCTATATTTACACAATGCGGAATTTACGTATAATCTACACAAGCTATAGTTTAGGGCCCCCACTTTCTTGGGGGCCCTAAAAAAATTGTCCGAGTGATCACTTGTCATATATACATATATATACTACGACTACTAATTTTTCTGCGATCGTATTTTAATTGAAAAAAATATAGAAAACTAGCTGCAAGGCACGCCCCCTGGACCCCCAGACCTCGAACCTCACCCCCCACTCCCACCCCCCATCCCCCGAAACCCACCCAGCACTCCCACCCCCGCCCCAACACCACCACCCCAAAACTCCATTCCGCACCCTAACCCACTACCCCCCAAAACTCCTCCAGCACCCCCACCACCGCACCATGCGCCTGTTCCCAATCCCCGCCCCCACAACACAAACCCACACCCCACTCACCTCGGACCACACCCCGTGCCCTCCAACCCTGCGCACCACACCCCCGCCTAGCCCCCATCCCCGCTATGCCCCCTGGACTCCGCCACGCTCCACCCCCTGCACCCCCACCCTACTCCGCCTCACTCCTCACCCCACCCCCATTCCACCCCCGCACCCACCATCCGCACCCAGTTTTTGCATTTCTAGCCTTCTAGTGACCCACAGATTATGTATACCAAATTTGGTTGAGTTTGGCCCAAGAGAAAGAATTTTCATTTTTTGACCCTCCCACCCCCATTTTGGGTGGTTAGTTTTTGCATTTCTAGCTCTCTAGAGGCCCAGAGATTATGTATACAAAATTTGATTGAGTTTGCTCCAAGGGCAAGAATTTACATTATTTCACCCTCCCCCTTTGGGTGGTTTTTTGGGAAAGTTTTTTTAAACAAAAGTTGTCAGAAATCACATCCCCTACAACTTTGTTTATCAAAAAATTTGCCGTAGGGTTAATAGTTTAGGAGTTATTTGATAATTTTCATTCGTGCGCTCCCCAAACCCCCTTCTGAGGTCAAAATATCAAAACGTTATATAGCTAAAAACGTAAGTTAGAAGATATCTGATGTAAATATGAAATTTCATAATAATCCCTTCAGCCGTTTTTACGTGAATCGTGAGCAACTTTTCGGAAACGACGGAAACAGGCAGACATACATACATACAGACATACAGACAGAAATTTTGTTGAGGGTGTTTTCGTTCATAACTTTGCTTGAATCGTGTGCAACCAACAAAATTTGGCTTGATTTGGAGCAATGTACAGACAAAACCTTAATTTTATATATATAGATTTGGAGCAATGTAAAGACAAAACCTTAATTTTATATATATAGATAGAGAACCATTCTGTTACAGGCATTTGAACCGGTAGACAATATTGTAACCGCTTCCATGAAATTAAACATGGAGGTATGAAAAAAGTGTAGGCTCTATAAGGCCTGGGCAGGGCCAGACCATAGCATAGACAAATAAGACAAATGTCTAGGGTTCGGTTTTTTGAAGGGCCCGGTCAAACTGCCTATTTTGAAAAGATTTGTAAATAAGATAATTTACTTTTCTGTTGGACAACTATTTATAATAAACAAAAATATATTGCTTTTTATATAGTTATTGTGAATTCTAAAATTTAAAGAAAATGTGTCGGAGGGGGCCCAGTATGAAGAAAATGTGAAGGGCCCCAAAATGAGTTAATCCGGTCCTGTATTTACATCAACTATTTCGAGCAGAAATAGTAAAATAGCCACAGTATATATACACGCGGCTTATCAGAGGAGGGAGGGCAAGAGGTGCAGCTGCCCCGGACGCCAAAATTTTACGGACATTATAATAACTGAATTTGCTAATGTTGATGGGTGCAAAGTTTCTGCGAAATAAATAAATGTTATAATTCAATAAATATTAAATAAAATTTAATTAAAGAAAAAATAAGTATCTCTTTTTAAAAATAAGATGAAATTTTTTCAAAAATATAACTCGCGATAACAACCTAATTATTTATAAAGAGAATTTAATTTTTAAGGTCTTAAATTCTTTGATATTAGTAGAATATTTTTAAATTGCATTGTCAGAGGGGATCGTCCCCCTAGGAGTTGAACCCAGGTACTAACACACTGTCAGGGCATGTTAGTTCGACCCTCAGGACAAAACACCTCTGACATGCAATATATTTATTAAAGTGTAGCAGAATTTTCACTACTATTCAACTCGAAAGGTGAAAATAAAAATTATGCTAACCCGAAAGAAGTTTTCGGTGACTAGACTATTATTTAGTTTAATTAAAGCAAAAAATATTTTGAAAATAAGATGGAATTTTTTCAAAAATACAATTCGCGGTAATAACCGAATTATTTATAAAAAAAAAATATTATATTGGATTTTCAGAGGGGTCGTCCCCCTAGGAGTTGAACCCAGCTACTAACACACGACGATCCCTCTGATAATTCAATATAAAAATATTCTACTAATATCAAAAAATTTAAGACCTTAAAAACTAAATTGTTTTTATTTTCTTGTTCAGATTTTGATTTTGAATTTTTGAGACACTCAAAAATATAGGTTTCCCCGGCCAATGCAGGCCTTCAGTGGCTACATCTTTATGGTGAAGCTTCTTCTCATATCAATTTCATAAAAAAAAAGTTTGGGATTTGTTTTAAGTAGGTAGGTATACACAAATTAATGAAAGAAAATCATGTTTTAATGAGATGGATGTGCTTATTTTTTGATGAATAACAAATTAATCTTGAAACAATTTGTTAAAATTAAAACTAAAATCTTAATATGTCTAAAATTAAATTTTGGTGCAATATTTGACACTTCTCAACGTAAAACATCTTCAACGTTAAACGATATTTGGATTTAATAAGCGTTAAAGCTGAAAAAGTCTTTTCAAATAAATATGTACTGCTGAAAGGCAGAAGAACATTTAGTGACATTTCAGAAATTATGGTAAATTCATTTCTAACTCCGATCCAGAATTCAGACTTGAGTTTTATATGGCAGGTGATTTATCTCGTTAAATCAATCAAACATGGTTTATAGAAAATCTAATATATTAAATTAAATATAAATTATTACGACTAATATTTTTTAAAATTTTCAATGTTGGGCGTAGGGCAGGGCTGTCCAATCCTGGAACCCCGGTCCGCAGGGGCCCAGCACTGCAATGAGTGTGGCCCAACATAAAATCATAAACTTCATTAAAACAATGAGATTTATATATAGAGATATATAATTCATTCCCTTTTTAGAAATATGAATGTACATTTGTACAATAAGCTTTTTTCAAGAATAAAATTCACTAAAAGCAAAATTATAAATATGCTCTACCGAGGGGTGAACCGCGACCAAATATGCTGTACACCTACTTCCATTTGTACTTCCAAATATTTCCAAGTACTTCCAAATATTTCCAAGTACTTTCAAATATTTCCAAGTACTTCCAAATATTTCCAAGTACTTCCAAATATTCCCAAGTACTTTCAAATATTTCCAAATATTTCCAAGTACCTCCAAATATTTCCAAGTAATTCCAAATATTTCCAAGTACTTCCAAAATACTTCCAAAGAGGTGTACACCTACTTCCAATCGCGGATCAGCCCTCGACCTCAACTATATAAGATAAAAAAAATAATGGAGTTTCAAATAATTAAAAATTCGTCTTCTTCTCATATTTTCATTTTATAAAATATTTATTATTTCAGTAATTTATATGCTACGACACTAACCAAGTCCATAGTTATCATTCTAGTACACGGAGACAAGGAATTGGGGTTTTCTAGAACAATAACAATTCATTGATAATTTTTCTCCTAGACTAAAACTTGTCAGGACTTGTCTTTTAGATCTTTGCACGTTCTTACATGTCAACAGATAATGGATAGTCAGGAATTATTATATCCGTGACCCTTTTAAAAAATAAACAAGGAATTGGGGTTTACTAGAACAATCATAATTAATTGGTAATTTCTCTCTTGGGCTAAAACTTGTCTTTTATGTCTTGGAACGTTCTTACATGTCAATAGATAATGAATATTGAGGGATTGTTATATCCATGACCCTTTTAAAAAATAAATTATCATTCCTCATATCCTTATAAAATCCCATTCGATTTAAACCAGGGCTGTCCAACCCGTCGCCCAATATAAACTCATAAAATTCCTTAAAGCATTGAGATTTATATGTAGATACTGGAAAACACACAAGAATTTGGCCTGATTTTTTTTCTCTAAAATAAGAAATCTGAAAATCTACTGTCAAGTTTTCGAAAAATAAAAGTGCTTAATTTTAAATTTGGAATTTGGAAGTAGATTTCAAGATTTCCGAAAATATAATCATCATTTTGATCTATTTTCGACTATATTTCCAATAAAAATAAATGAGCTATATTAAAACTTTCAAATGAATAAATTTTAAAGAATTTAAAATAAAAGTTTACTTAATAAAGTTACTTTAAAATATAATTTTACTAAAAACTTTATTTAATCTTTTTTGTGGTCCCCAAGGTACTTAATTAGAATATTAAATTTCATCAAAATTGGTTAAGTCATTTTCAAGATATTTAGAAAAAACTAAAAAAGTACTGAAATAAAGTACTAATGTTTGTGGGCCGATATGTACCAAAAACTAATCAGCGCTTCATTTTGTTAAACTAATGGTAGGTTTTCAATTTCATTTCAATCGGTGTAACGGTGTGGAAAAAATCGTGGGCCAAAAAAACGATAACATCCATCCATACATCCATCCGCACGCACTACATGAAAAAATGGCACTTTTTGGCCTCTCGACGAGACCCCATGTAATTTTTGGCAAAACCGTCACGTGCTAAAATTCAACCCAATTGAATACTACAATTTGTGACTTTAATTGAGTCCATGGGTTCCGTAGTCTTTACCTGAGGACCCTTTGAAGCCACGCTTGCCGCGAGAGCGATTCCAATACTTTCTCCCATGTTTCGCATTGGATAAAGTAAAAATTTCTACTTCCATAACTTTATTATTGAATGTTCTAGAACAACAATTAGATACCGATCTGAAAGAAAAATTGAATATTGTCTTTTTATTAGAATTTTATATTAATTATCTAGCCAGGAATAAATATAAACAAATACTAATACATAATATCACTTTTGTTAGTATCTAGGTATGTATTTACATATAATAGAAGCTATATTTTCAAGTATAAAATTTACCAAATGTAAAATTAGAAGCCCACTATGAGCTAAAAAAATAATAATGGTTCTTATTTCTACATTATTAACTATCTTTTTCAATAACAAATATCAATAGAATTATAGTAGTCTTCCATTCCCAGTCCGTGACAATTTTTTTCTTCAAATGTGGTCCATGTAAGCCAAAGGTTGGACACCCCTGATCTAAATTTTGACTATATCTCAACCACTGCTAAAGCTGTTACGTGCAAGCTTGGTCTTCTATTAAAGACGCTATTTTACCCCCAGCCAAATTATTACACTGTATAAGGCTCAAATTCGTCCCTGTCTCAAATATGGCTTTCATCTGAGGAGAGGGGCCTCCAAGCATTCTCTTGCCACACTGAATGCAATTCAAAAGCGAGGTCTTTAATAGGACACCCTGCTCTAACTAACTCACCGAAGAACCGTTTCTGCCTTTTCCCTGTAAAACAGATACTATCGTGGTGTCTGTTCAGTCGAGCTGAAACCAATTATCCCCCCTAAAGCCTCTTTGCGAGAAACAAGCGATATTCGAACGCTCAGCACCCCTTCCCTGTCAAATTGGATAAAAATCGAACCAGCGCTTTCGCCAACTCCTTTATCCTTATGACCTCCAGAGACAGGAACCAGCTCCCAGTCACCGTCTTCCCCGCGATTTATAGCCTTCAACTGTTTAAGACCAACATCCACAGATACCTTCGACTCTTAACCAGCCCATAAAAGACCTTCTTCTTATTTTCAAGATGGAGGGGCCAACCCAGGACTTTAGAGGCTGCACCTTTTTGGTGTAACTCCTTCTCTCATCAATTTCATTGAAAAAAATTGAGATATTAAGATTTAGCTTTGCGACCCCATTTGGGGTCGCGAACCATAGTTTAAGAAACTCTGATCTAAAAGATAGATGAAAAAGTGAGAGCAAGCTGAGAAAGTGTAACAACTCGATAATAATATTAAGAAAAAAATTCATCCCAAATAAAAAAATCAATTAGTAATTTGAAATATAAATTAATAAATGATAATTGTATTATAGAGCATAAATAATTTTTTTCAATTAACTTCTATTAGCGTTATATAATTTTAATATAATTTTATGAAATATATTGTTATTATGTTATTAATAATTAAAAAAAGTTCGAATATTTGATTTGATAAAAGCGACGGATGACTACTCATGCATGATTAAGCAACTTTTGTTTTATTAAAACTTAATAGGCATGCATGAACGGAACATTCTTTTTCATTTCGATTCGAATAAAAAAAAGGAAATAAAATAAAACAATTTAAATATTTTATTCTATTTTTTATATTGATTTGTTACAATTTTTCATATATGTGTTTTATTCAGATAATTTATTACTTAGATATATGGTAATATATTTGTTACGCTCATTCTTTTGTTTTTTTCTTTGAATGGGGATAGTATTTTTTCGAAGAGAGTTCAACTGTTTTATATAAAGCAGAGATTTATTAATAAATAAAAAATAAAAAGCTTTCAACTTTAGATTAAATTTGAAAATGTCTCTTTTTAAAGATTCATTCTAAAATCACTATCAAATCGAAAATTATACCTATAAAGTATTTGCTATGACATTTCGCCCTGTGATAGATTTGCTCAATATGATGATGCAAGTTTTCGAAATGCCCCCTCCCTTAAATGTTTTTTCTTTAAAATAATCTTCGATTGTGATTTAAAAGAAAAAAGAAAAATGTACGAATAGTAATTTTATTTTGAAATAATGATTTCAACTACAGCCGAATTCAAAGGGTAGGTAATGAAAGCGTTTAGGCAGGGTGTGCAATTTCATGAAAATACTAGAATCATTTAAGTAGTCGATCTAAAGAATCTAATACATTTTCCGATTTCAACATCTTCTTCTTCTTCTAGCTTTTAAACCTATTGGTTTGTTTCTTCCAGAACGTCATACCATCTCTTCTTGAGACGACCTCTACTTCTTATTCCAACCGGCTTGTTCGTCATCACTTTCTTTACCAGTCGGTATTCTTGCATTCTTCCCACATGCACGTGCCATTCTGTTCTTCTTCTCTTGATCCATTCTCCCACCTTTTGTATTCCACATTTTTCTCTAATATCTTCACTCTATCGAGCCTGGTCACGTTCATTATCCTTCGCATGTCTTCATTTCAGTTGTTTCCAATAATTGAGAAATTTTTGCAGTTTCGGGTCTTGTCTCAGCTGCGTATGTTAATTTTGGACGTACCACGGTTTTGTAGACTCGTACCTTGGCCTCCGTTCTTAAATATTGGTTTGACCGAATTGCACTGTTAAGGTAACCCGATATTTTCGAGGCCTTTATTGCTTGATGTTTTACCTCTGATTCTAGGTCTCGATGAGAGGTCACTTGAATTCCAAGGTACGTGAAGGACATGACTTGTTCGACAATCGTATCGTATAGTTGTAGTTTACATCGGAGTGGTATTTTAGAGATTGTGAGAGTTTTGGTCTTCTTGGTTGACAGGGTGAGACCGAATTTATGTGTAACACAACTGAATTTATACAGGAGGCGCTGGAGGGAAACTTCATCTTCTGCAACGAGTGCTGCATCGTCTGCATGTTAAATTCTCGTCCCCTAGGTAATTTTCTTTTAGGTTTTTTATTTCTCCAATGATTTCATTCATTACTATATTAAAAAGCAGAGGGCTAAGAGGGTCTCCCTGCCTAATGCCCTGGTTCACTGGGATGCTTCGGGACAGTCTTCCTTCGGTTTCGATTTTATTCCTAGAAAGTTCCAAGAGCACCTCCTGTGATTTATTATTCCAAGATCTTGTGTTTCAGGTAGCTACTCTTATGGTACTCCTGTCCTTCCTCCACTTTCTTTTCTTTCCTTGGGGTTTCTTAATCATATTCCGTGAGTGAGCATTGGTCGTTACCGTGTCATCCTTCCGATTTCGAGGCTTATCTCTGTTTCTTCGAGCATGAGTGTTTTTATTCTAGCAGGTTGCTAACCTCACTCGAAACCCTCCTCCTTTCTCAACACGGGCTTGGGACCGGCTATGGCGATTTCAACATGGAAGGTCTAATACAAAAAAAAATCAGATTTCTGAAAGGTATAAGTTTGAAAACGATCAGAAATATTCAGGAATTAAATCGGAGAATTTTTGAGATAGGGATTTCTAGTCTCTGGAATAGTTATAAAAATAAATGAATTAAATAATGTTTTTATTAAGTTCATATTCAATTAAATGATGAATAAAAAACAAAATAATCATAGCTGTTTTTTATATAATTTGTAATAATTAAATAAAAACATCTAATGTAAAATGTAAAGAAGCTTAATTGTTTCGGTTCTACATTGGTCTGTCTAAAACTCTAAAGGACACCATGCTATCAATTTAATGACTAGTTGTTCAAATGCATCTGAGGTTGTAAGATGCTTAGGCACCAAATTCTAAACAAACTAGATGAGAATCAATCGCTATTTTTGGTTTAAAGTCGATTTCTCTATGTCTTCAGCAATGGTTTACTAATAAAAACCGAAACGTCAAAAATCCAATATAGAATGATTATTCCTCAAGAACTAGATGAGAATCAATCGCTATTTTTGGTTTAAAATCGATTTCTCTATGTCTTCAGCAATGGTTACTAATAAAAACCGAAACGTCAAAAATCCAATATAGAATGATTATTCCTCAAGCACTAGATGAGAATCAATCGCCATTTTTGGTTTAAAATCGATTTCTCTGTCTTCAGCAAAGGTAACGGATAAGAAAACAACGCAGTTGCTATGGTTACTCATAAAAATTCCTCCCAAATTTTTAGCATTTCACGAGAGAAGCCTATCCATTCTTACTTAAGCAAGGCTAAATGAGCTATATTAAAACTTTCAAATGAATAAATTTTTAAAGAATTTAAAAAATTAAAAAAGTACCATCTTACTCTAGAGTAAAGTACTTTAAAATATAATTTTACTAAAAACTTTATTTAACCTTATTTGTGGTCCCCAAGGTACTTAATTAGGATATTAAATTTCATCAAAATTGGTTAAGTCATTTTCAAGTTATTTAGAAAAAACTAAAAAAGTACTGAAATAAAGTACTAATGTTTGTGGGCCGATATGTACCAAAAACTAATCAGCGCTTCATTTTGTTAAACTAATGGCAGGTTTTCAATTTCATTTCGATCGGTGCAACGGTGTGGAAAAAATCGTGGGCCATAAAAGCGATAACATACATCCATCCATACATACATCCATACATACATACATCCATCCGCACGCACTAAATGAAAAAATCGCACTTTTTGGCCTCTCGACGAGACCCCATGTAATTTTTGGCAAAACCGCCACGTGCTAATATTCAACCTAATTGAATACTACAATTTGTGACTTTAATTGAGTCCATGGGTTCCGTAGTCTTTACCTGAGGACCCTTTGAAGCCACGCTTGCCCCGAGAGCGATTACAATACTTTACCCATGCTTTGCATTGGATAAAGTAAAAAAGGCTTTTTATCTTTTCGAAGTTTCCCAACATGAATGAGACAATGAAGAATGAAAGACACTACTCTACTCATCTAATTGTTATTTTTCTTGTATATTACTAATCGAAGTATTTGAATCCATGAGAAATAACAGATAAAATATTTTTAATTAAAAAGACTGATGATGATGGTCACCCCTTCAAAACTATAGTCTCTAACAAAAATTGCATATTATATATTTATTTGCATCAAGTAGAGGACAACCTCATTGATATCTCTTAGGGGCAGTTGTATGTCAGTTGGTAAAGTCTTTGTAAAAGTTGACAATGGGTAAAACTTTAGAATTCACTTTGTGTCGGGTGGGATGGCCAATCAGATGACACGCAATTTCATCTGATTAGCCATCCCTTAATGAACAAAATGATATCTTAATAAATATGAAAAGCTCAAACTGGAACAGATAATAATTAGTAGTTTTTACTAATAATAAGCTATTTATTACTTATGGCTATATTTTACTATTTTAGTTCAGATTATTCAATGACAAAAAAATTGATTTATCACTAAAATTTAAAATGGCTAATAACCAAGTCTTGATGAATTTTTCCTCGAATTTCGGTAATCTTTAGGTGTTTAACAAAATTTGTCCATTCGCATAAACACATCACTCACTTATATCCTTATATGGTATTGTAAAAAAAATTAATATCTCTTAAAAATATTTCCTTTTCGTTGTTAACATTAAGAAATTTTTTTTAAGAAATAACGTCATAGTTTTGGTAATTTTATTTTTATCATATTTATTTTATCCGTTTTTAGGATATTTAAAAAAAGGCGATAGCAGATATTTTACTTCCATTTCATAATAAATTGAAAGCTATGTTCCTATATAAAGTAATAATGGAAATATTTTAATTTTTTTATTTTTATCTTTTCGAAGTGTTACAATGTCAATTAATAAGGAAGAATGACAAACGGAATCAACCTCACTTCTTGTCTAATTTCCATATATTTTTTTTAACCCTAGAACTCACAAGCTTTTTTACAAACACAAAGTCGCGAGACGGGCCTGACAGGCCCACTATATATTTATTTGCTTTATAACACATTTTTCAATAATTATTATATATTCATGATTTTTTATTAATTTATATAAATAAATAATAAATCAATACTTTTTTACTGTTTTTATGTATTTTTTACTATACTTGACATTGCTCTAAAAAAAATAAAAAAAAAAATGAAAAATTGTACACAAAGTCGCGAGCCTGTCAGGCCCTCTATATGTTTAATTGGTTTATAACACATTTTTCAATTACATATTATACATATTCATTTATTTTATTTATAATATTTATATCAGGATTTATAAAAATAAATAATATATCAATACTTTTTTACTGCGTTTACTATTTTAATACACAGAAAACTCCTTGTGATTTTGTGTTTTTAAAATAGTTCCAATAAAAAATTAGGTATATTATACATTTTTTTTTTTTTTGAAAAATCCTTTGAAAATACTTTTATTATGTACTAGCTGACGACCGGACCTTCGGCCCGGCGTCACCTAGCCGCTGGCGGGGATCATCTCGTTCATACCAATTTAATAATTGAAATTTAAAATGATACTGTAAGTATTGAAAGAATGTGCTGAATGAAATTGATTCAACAATAAGGAAATATTTATTTAACACATTGGCTAACCACCATCACTATCTGGCCAATCAGAATCGTTCTAATAATTTAGCGCTTTCCCATTGGCTATGAACTGGCCAATCAGATCGTTTGGACCATACAAACATATATACATACTTTTCCATTTTATATTAAGTATTATTAATGAAGGATTTTAAAAACTTGGAATTTATGGGACCCCTTTTCTAAAAGTTATTGAAAAGAAAAGGTGTGGCCGGCTCTGGCGTTCTAGGTTTAAATGAGAATTAACAAAGTGTTATATTAAGAAAGTGTACTATTCTTCAGTATAGTTGAAACTTTTGAAGAAGAGGAGAAATTTTCAAAAATAGCTTAGAGTTCGAAAGTTGGACCGTTGCGAGCTGACCAATATATATGGTAAGAGGGCTTATGAGCTATTAGATATTAATATTTTGGTTGGAGGCAATGCATTTGCCTGAGACCAAAGAGAGAAGCTTTCTTCTAGCGCGTTGTGTCGCGTGGGGGCGCAGGCGTCGCTAGGCGACCACTTCGATCGGCCTAGATACCCAACACACTGACACCACAGGAAAAGACTAGTCAGCCGGAGAGGGGGAGCTAAATAAGTGGACTTATATAGATAAATTAGAAAAACACGGATGCTTACATTTTGCCAATATTTCCGCTTCCTTCTCACTAATTAAGGGAAATTTATATGAACGGGACAAAAACATGACATATACTTTGACACTCAAGAATACTAGAGTCTGAAACATTTGTGAACAGAATTTGTTTTTTATACAAAGGAAGGTGTAAAACTATTTAATTATTGAGAAATGATAAAAGGCAGCCCAAGGATAATCACAAAAAATTATTTCGAATAAAAGAAATTTATTGAATATTCCTTCCTTCTTCAGAGCTTAAAAGGGTAAAGAAAAATCCTCCGAAACGTCGGTTTTTTGAGTGGGAAAAATGACTGTCCAATAAATTTATTTTTAACCGACTTCAAAAAAGAAGGAGGTTCTCAATTCGATTGATTTTTTTTGTCTATATTACTCGATTTCTTCGCCAAGTGTAAACAGATGATTTTTTTTGTTGGGTTCAGTATAGTTTCTGATTGGTACCATATTAATTTGGTCAAGTTCTGATGATATGATCAATGACAAATTAGCGGGAATCTCCAATTCATGTGAGCAAATAATCGAAATTATAATAAAAATCTTTTTTTTTTTTTAAAAATATATCTTAAAACGTTCATTTAAAACCCGCTAACGTTTCTAGATAATTTCTCTATTTATGAATTAAATTTTATTATCAATTTTTTATTCCTTCGCCCGAATCTTTCTCTTACGAGATGTATGCAATAAGAAATTATCTTAAGTCACTATTAATAACATCACTAAAAAGAGAAAAAATAAAATAATTTTTATAAAAAAAATAAAACCGACTTCAAAAAAATTAAATGCAACAAATAAAATAATAATAAGAACTCAAAAATAAAATAAAATGCACTAAAAGGTATAAAATAAATATAAATAAATATATTATCTTATTTAGTTACAACTAAACGATGAAATTGTTACATGAAATCACTTTTTGAAGTCGGTGCTAAACAAACTATATAAGCGAGCTTACGCGGTGTTGTCTTCATTACCCACCAAACGTACTAATTAAGATCCGTCGAGTGCGATTTATAAAATGTATATGTTTGGCACCGACTTCAAAAAGTGATTATATGTAACAATTTCATCATTTAGTTATACTAAATTAGATAATTATTTTATACCTTTTAGTGCATTTTATTTGATTTTTGAGTTCTTATTATTTCATTTGTTGCATTTAATTTTTTTGAAGTCGGTTTTATTTTTTTTTTTAATTATATTCGAGAGAATTTTTTTCAATATCCTTGGCTGCCTTCCATCACTTCTCAATTAAATTTCTTCCAGTCCGTCTCTCTCCAAAGAGAAAATTTCTTCTTTTTTATTTATGTTTTAATAAACATAGCTCATTTCATTAAGCAGCAGAAAGAAGTCGCTAAATTCCTACTGACAAAATGTTATTCCTGTTAAAGTAAATATTTTATTGAACATTAAAAAAAAATTAAAAAAAATTAAAAGAAATATACAAAAGATGTATACATAAAAATCACATTTTTTTAATTTCGGCTTCGACCGAAAGCTCTCCATTCGACTTGCTATGTTTCATCTATATAATAATAAATATGAATTTCTTTTTCTTTGTAAGCGCGGATCTCTCAAATGCCTGGACCGATTTGGCTAATTTTTTTTTTAAAATGTTCAAAAATAGTCCAATTCAGGTTAATACGTAAAAAAAAATTGGAAAAGTTGCCCGGAAAATTGGAAAATTCACGAAATACTAAAACAAAATGTGTTTAGCCAACCTAGCTTGCCAAACAATAAAATAACTAAACTAGCAAACTAACTTTGTGTTGGCAGCCCTATTTGTCACATTTTTGAGATGTCATTTCTTCTTAATAGCATAGATAAAAGAGATCTAACAACATTATCGTTGAAGAGAAATTTAATAATGCAACACAGATTTAAAAAACTATCTATTTTTTTAAAGTACATTTAAAAACAAAAATTAAAAAATAAACTCCAAAGGATCGTTGCTAAACTTTATCCAATGTACTATCTTATTCTAAAATAAAGTACTTTAAAATATAATTTTACAAAAAACTATATATGACCTTTTTTGTGGTCCTCAAGGTACTTAATTACAATGAATTTTAAATCCCACAAATATTAATTTGACAATTTAATTGACGAACTCAAAAATTGTTATTTAATTAAATAAACTGCAACGGATCGTTGCTAAACTTTATCCAAATTCATTTGAAATATTAATATGTTTATTCCTTCATTATTAATCAGATATCACTTGCTATTTGCAGTTCATGTTAACCATGCGCAAATCCAGGGGGGGGGCGATGGGGGCGACCGCCCATCGATTCTTATCTAATTCTTGAGGAATAACAATTCTACATTAGATTTTTGACCCTTCGATTATTATTGGTAACCATTGCTGAAGACATGGAGGAATCGACTTAAAATCAAAAATAACGATCGATTCTTATCTAATACTAGAGGAATAACCTTATTGCATTCCATTTTTGATGTTTTGACTATTAATGGCAAGCTCTACTGAAAACGTGGAAGAATCGACTTAAAATCAATAAGACTAAATTCTTTTATGATAAATAACTCAAGCTTGAGAATAAGAGAATTTTTTATTTTTAATACATTTTAAATATTTGTTTCATCTTATTTGTTATGAGTGTATATTGCAGTTAAATAGAATCACAAATTATGTCTATTTAAGACTTTATAATAAAACAATTATATTTATTCTCTGTTACTAATAAAACATCAATAAAGCAGCCACGTGGGGGTCCAGGGGGCGAAGCCCCCTGGCTATAAAAGAGCCCGCCGAAGGCGGGCCTTGAAGCTAGTAAATAATAAAAATGATTTTTAGAAAAAACTAATAAGAACTGAAAAATAAAATAAAATGCACTATACAGTATAAAATAATTATCTAATTTAGTTACAACTAAACGACGAAGTTTTTACATTAAATCACTTTTTGAAGTAGGTGCTAAACAAACTATATATTGGGTTGATGCATAATTATGAAACGTTTTTTAAAAATATTTTTATTCAGCAAAAACAATAATAAAATTAAAAAAAACATGTTTAAATGATTATTCGGGAACGTATTCACCATCTACTTAAATAACTGCTTCCCATTTGCTTGGCAGTCGGTCGATTCGACGGGCGAAGAAGTCACGATTCTTGGAGGCAATCCACGCTTTGACATCAGCCACCAAGTCATCCAAATCGTCGTAGATCTTAGTCTTTTGCCAGTTTTTCAAAGAGCGATTGATGTGATAGTCCGTCGGTGCTTCGGTCGGTGTGTACTGCGGATGTGGAAGTAGATCCCAGCCCTTATTGGCGATGAATTCGACGACCCGGCGCTCAACATGTGGACGGGCGTTATCGTGATGGAACACGATGTGGTTCTTTTTGCGCGGCCTTTTCGCCTCGATTGCACCGTGAAGACGGTCAAGCTGTGCCAGGTAGACGTCGCTGTTTATGTTGAATTGCCGCTTGCCGTTTTTGTCGAGGATAGGTCGACATTGACGTCTGCAGCCAGCATTCGTGTTGTAAGGCTTTCATCCTCTTCCACGGCTGTCAGAAGTGCCTGATCATCAAAATCCGATGGCCGACCTCTTCCTTCTTTATCCTCCAAATTAGTGTCACCTGATTTGAAACGGGTAAACCACTTCCGTACTGCACTATCAGTAATTGTTCCTTCGCTAAAAAGTTCGTTGAGATCGCGAGATGTGTGCTGCCTTCCAACCTTTCTCGTAGTGGTAGTGCTCTGGCATAATATGACGAGTAGTGGTAGTGGTAGTGCTCTAGCATAATATGACGAATATGAATATGGTTATCGACACGCATTTTTATTAACTATAAATAGAGAAGATTGTTTTTATAAAAAAAATCAACAAAACGCCATTTTTGGCTAAAGAAAAACGCGCCAATACAAACGTTCCAAAATTATGCATCAACCTAATATAAGCCAGCTTAGGCGATGTTGTCTTCATTACCCGCTACACATTCTAAGTACGATCCATCGAGGGCGATTCATAAAATGTATAGGTATGTTTGGCATAAACGTTTTAAGATTGTTTTTTTTTTATAAAAGATTTTATTTTATAATTTCCATTATTTGCTCATAAGAATTGAAGATTTTCGTTATTTTGTCATTGATCATATCATCAGAACTTGACTAAATTAATATGGGACTAGCCCTAAGCTACCCCTTCCGACGAATTGATAACCTTCTCCTTTTTTGAAGTCGGTTAAAAATGATAAAATGTTCTTTTAAAAAAGAGGGAAAAAATTAAAAAAAAACTCTCCACAATGAATGAATGATAGTTGGGGAAAATGAAAGTAAAAAATAGTAATAATTAAGGTGAATATAATAGTCCATTTCATTAATAAGATTATTGGTATAATGAGGTATTTTTGACTTGAATTTAATGTAAAGTTTTTCCATATTTTTTCAAGTCTTCTATGTTTGTTTGGTTCTATTTTTATTAAATTTCATTGTTTATTCCTGGAGGTGAGTCTGTAATTAGCAGAAGGGTTTTATTTTGTACTCTGTAAAGTATTCAGATTAGATTTAGAAATTTGTTCAAACAATAACGGAGAGCCGTAAATCATTTGAGATCGAGCTGTTTAGGAGTTTGAAAAATGAACAAAATAAATTATTTGAAAAATTCATATGTTTAATCATTTTCAACTTAAAAATGATTAAAAGTATCAGATCTACTTTGTTGGTCTTTCATCTCTAAATTAGTAGGAGAAGAAAGATCCTCTAACGTCTAGCCACTGAAATATGATTTCTCAATTTAAAGAGGACAAGAGATTTCATGTCTTGTAGCGGTTTAATGTTTGTGTTTTCAAAATAATGACCTTAGGACGAGTTAAAGGCGATTGTGAATAATGTCACGTGCCGAATGAAATTCTTAATAAATAAATTATATAGAATCTAGTAGGGTATCTCCCTGGAGCCCCATGACCTGTAGCTGACAACATGTATCATTAATGATTACTGGTGACAGGAATTACTAATGAAGTTTTGTTATTGAATATTTGCTTGAATAAAAAAAATATTAAGAAAATTTTAGGTAATCGAAATCATTCTACTTAAATATAAATTTTGCTGAGATGTCACTATTAATATTTATGAAAGTATTTTCAATAATTCGCACATTTCTTTTCGAATCTCAATTTATTCATGCATTTTGATATTATTAATAGCACAGGTTTGTCAAATTCAACTTTTGAAAAGTTGTTGCTATTAATGAATAAGTACCTGGAGGAACCGAGCGATGCTCGGTAACTTCTTCCTTCAGTTGAAACCTTTATTGTAATATTATTTTTAATTTAAAATTCTGATAAAAAGGTCGATTTTTATTTGAGAGCCGTTTTCAAATTAAAAAAATACAAATATATATAGTATTCGCCCACTGTACCCCCCACCCCGCTTGACCCCACCCCCAAAACCTCGCCATACCCCCCCCCCCCCGGATCCCCCACCACTGCACCCCACCTCCTGCACCTGTTTTGATTCAACCATATGATTCATTTTTATTCATCCAATTGTTAATAAATAAAACCTATCAAAAGGTGTTTTTTTTTTCAGAAAATTGAGACCTGCTTATGCGAAATATATTTTTAAATAAATTCTTGATTATTTTTTATTCTATTAAATAAATAAAGTTCTTCATAAAAACAATTATAAAACGTTTATTAATATTTCTAACGTTTATGGAGAACAAAATATGTTAAAATCCACAAACACAATACTTCTTCGAGCCCTTTTAGAACAATGAATTAAGGCAACCCATTGTCTGCCTGGGTACAAAAGGAAAAGAGTAACCTTTTTTTTAAAACCCTAAGAATGGGATTTGTCTACCTGAGAATAATTAATTTGATTACGAAAAAACCCATCAAAAATAATTTTGCCGAAGATGAGACTGGGACAGATCGAATTGTCACCCCAAAAACCCCCTAACCCGTGAATTTCATCAAAATCGGTAGAGTCGTTTTCAAAATATAACCAAGATACAAATATTTATATATATACAAACAAACAAATATATATATACAAATAAATATCCAATTTTTGCTCGTTTAATAAGAGTAGATATTCTGATTTATACACCCAAATACAATAGAAATTCTTACATAAAAAATTCTATCACATCACAATTTTTTAGTATAGTTTAATATTTTTCATTCATTTCAAACCTCCCATAATTTACTCACTAAGCTGATGTCTTTGTCATACACCTGGCCCTCTTTTATATTTAATATTTGGTAAAATAATTTGTAATTATTTACGAAAGAACACCCCTCTCTTCTAAATTTTGACCCATTAGCAATTAATAATATCTCCTTTTAATTAGATTATTTTATTGGCTGGTCGCTTCCGTTTCCTGATTTCAGTATAAGAGGCTGACGAGAGGTGAACATTCATAATGAGGAAATAGCTTAACTTTGGATTCTTTTAACTTGGTCAGTATATATAATAGATAATATAAATAAGAAAAATATTTAGTATTTTTGAGGGAATTTTTGAGTAAATTCAATATTCCGGCCGCCTGGAGAACTTCACCAAGTGGTCAGTCTAAAGAGTAATAATTTTTTATTTCATTTTATCAGCCAATAGTCAATTTTTTTATATTTTACAATCACGAGTGAAAAAATAAGTGAATATTGAAGCTGTTGTCAGAAATTGAACTTGGATTTGAATTATTTTTTCATTTAGAGTTTTTTTCAATTTTTTTTGCTTCCTATAAGAAAAATATTGAGTTATAAAATATAAATAAATAACTGTACTAATTAAAATTCTCAAAATTTAGTCTGAATTTGAACTTGATTCATGGAACGTTGGCGCGCCTGTATTTAGGCAACAATTTGCTCTCAGAAGAATGAAAGCTGCGTAAGAGCTAGGCGAGTGCAGTCGTTGATGGAATGCTCCAGTCATCAAGTGTGAAAGGATAATTTTTACATAAGCTATAAATAGTTAGAGATTAGAAATAGCTTTCTTCGATTTTTTTTTTGAAAATATTTATGATCCCACCTTATTTTTTGGTCACCTTCAATTTCACATATTAAGTCATTTTCAAAAAGTCGTATAGAATGCATATGAGACATTTCGTACAAATCGATCAAAGGGCCTAGGACTTATATTGATACTTCTATTTTTTTGAACCACCCCCAATTTTGGCCACCGAAAAATAATAACTCTTCTTTTTAATATAGATTCTTCAATTTATAGTATTAAATATATATTTAATATTTCCTGTTTTTTTTTTTTTTTGTTTTTTTTTAGTTTGAAAATCTTATAATTTTAATTTTTAATCCCTGCCCCCCCCCCCCCCTTTAATATTTTGTTCAATTTCAACCAAAATCTATCAGCTATTAACCTCAAAGCACCAAAACTATATGTTAAATTTCGTTTTGTGATTCGCACTAGTTTTTGAGCTAAACGCTAGAGCAGGACTGTCCAACACGCGGGCCGCATGCGGCCCACCACTGTAATGATTGAGGCCCAACATAAATTCATAAACTTCCTTAAAACATTGAGATTTATATGTAGAGAATTATTTATTAGCTTTTTCGAAATATGAATATATATTTGTACAATACGTGAAGCGTTTTTCAAGAATAAAATTCACTAAAAGAAAAATTATAAACTCAATTATAGTATAAGATAAAAAAAATAATGAAGTTTCGAATATTTAAAAAGTCTTCTTCTCATATCTTCATTTTCAAAAATATTTATTATTTCGTTAATTTATATCCTGCGACACTAACCAAGTCTATAGTTATATCATTCTACATAGTACAAGGAGACAAGGAATTGGTGTTTTCTAGAACAATCACAATTAATTTATAATTTCTCTCCTGGACTAAAACTTGTCAGAACTTGTCTTTTAGATCTTTGAACGTTCTTACATGTCAATAGATAATGGATAGTCAGGGATTATTATATCAATCACCCTTTTAAAAAATAAAATATGATTCCTCTTTAATCTCATTCGGTTTAAACCAGGGCTGTCCAACACGTGGCCCAATATAAAGTCATAAAATTCCTTAAAACATTGAGATTTATATGTAGATACTGGAAAACACAGAACAATTTGGCCTGATAATTTTTTTCTCTAAAATAAGAAATCTGAAAATCTACGACGAACATTTTGACAAAACAGTTAATATCTCATAAAATATAATTATTTCAATGTTCAGTTATTGGGGATTTTTTGTAGACCAAAACGACATGCTTTCGGTAATTTTTTTTAACAAAATAGTTTAAGCCGTTTTTATATATTTTGAAAAAACGAAGAAAAAACACTTTTATCATGCACGATTAGAACACAACCCTGTATGTTAAAGTAATTAGAAATTAATTAAAATTTTCAATACTATATACAAATATTTTATTATTTATCATTTGTATCATATGTGCTACTCTGTAAATTGCTCTTTTTTTGAGCTTTCTTTTCGATAATTTCTGATTATTTTAATTTAAGATATTCTCAGTTATTTTAAGAATATTTCTCCTTTATGAGATTTCCGGATTTATTCAATCATTGTCCTACCAAGCCTACCTTCTCCTATGCCCTTAAATTCTATTATTCGGCCCAAGTCATTACAAACTCCAGTTTCTTTGAGCCGTAGCCTTCCAATTCAAATTTAGTTTACCAACTCCACCTGTTACTATCTATTGTCAATAAATCGTAATCTGAATGCACTGATTATTTATTTATTTTCCCAAGGTGAATCTGTGATTGAATAAGGGAGAAAAGAATAAATGGGTTTCTTTCAGAAGAAGAATAAAAAAAATCTCTGTGGATTTTCGACTATATTCTCAATGCATTGAGAAAATTCTGGATCAAAAAATATATATATATATATATATATATATATATTAAATACCTACCAATAAATGTGAAGCAATGTTTAATGCTTTCTATCAATTATGTTATTTAAATTAAGCTTGTAATTATTCATCTGTTCAAACATTAAATAATAAATTGATGCCTTAAATCTATTAGGAGAAGTTTCGATGTTTTAATTAAAATAATTAGTTTCAATGAGTAGACCAAGAAGTTACTTGATTGTAGCGCGGGCAAGATGGATAGGCCGATTTAAATTATATACAATTTTAATTTTTTTCAGGATTACCGTAAGTTTATTTAGACAACTGTTTAAAGCGCTGATTTATACAGTTTGGGCTTGAGTAGAAAAGCCATCTTCAGGTCTACAATTGGAAATAACATTATATTATTACATATAAAAGCCTTATAATATCTGATAATTATAAGATTTTTATATCTAATGAAATGCATTATTTTTGTTAATTTTAGACCTGAAGATGGGTTTTATATTCAAGCCGAAACTGTATGAATAAGCGCTTTAAACAGTTGTCTAAATAAACTTAATCCTGAAAACAAAATTAAAATTGTATTTAATTTAAATAGTATTTCCATATTGCCCGCACTATAAGTAACTTCTTGATCTACTCATTGAAACTAAAATTTATTCTTCTTCTTCTTCACAAAATAAAAATAAAAATAAAATAATTAGATTCATTTTAAACAGATTAGTAAAATATCAATGTTTGTAATTAGATCGTAATTGTACTCAAGGTAAGATTCTAAAATAAATTTACATTTTAACGATCTTATCAAATAATATTAATGGGTCTGTTTTTATCTAAAGAGAAAAGCAAACTACACTGTATCTGATAAAAAGTATTCTCAAAACTTTGTTAGGTCTTAACGGTTAACTATGATGAAAATATTCAAAATTACTTTCAATTTCTCAAGTGAATCCGAAGTCTGCACTAATTTTGACTTTCCCATGCTTTTTGAAATGACCGACGAAATTCTAGTATGAAGGAAGGGGACCGCCAAACAAATCCTTGTCAAAAGGAAAACCACTTATTTATATTATATATTTAAAATATTTAGCGTAAATACGATTTTTATCTACTCTGCCATCTGCCAAAAAATTAATTTCAAAACAAGTCAAAAGTAATCAAAAAGCTCAACTTTAACAAGAGTTGGTAGCAAAAGTTTTAATAATTTAGACTGTACTAGCTATTTTTAGGTAAAAACTCTAATCTCCATTATTACTCTTTAAACTTCACCAATCAATTATTTAATAAGGGTGAAACTACTAAGGAGTGATTATAAGAATATTCGAAAACAAATCAACGTCAGTCTTTGTTAATTTAACACTCCTATTTTTGAAGAACATATTTTATTTTAATAAAATAAATTAAGAGAAGATTCTAATTTAAAAATAAAATAAAAAAACAAAAAAAAACGATAAAATATCTATTAGTTCCAATTTAAATATGTGATTTATTTAACCAAATAATTATCAGGGATTCTGGTGAAGTAGCCAAGAGCTTTTTGTCTCCAACTCCAAAGCAATTAAGGGCAAGGAAGAACAAAAACCCGTGAAACATGTTGGTCAGCTTCTTGTTTAATGGAAAGTGTTCAAACCATTTCAAGAATTTCGGCATGATTATTAAACCATTAAATACCAATTGAATCGCTTGTTACTAAAAGAACCTAAGTCACGTTTTGGTAATTTTGAGTTTCATATTGTTATATACTAATTTAACTAAGCCCGATCGTTTGATAGTTGATACTAAAATGAAATACGTCCGACCCTCGGTTATACTATTTACATATTCACAGTGAACAAGTTTATTGTTAAAAGTACCCAAGTCCATGGACTTTTTGCAATTGGCAACGTTGATACCAGCATTGTTATTACTAATTAAATTCAAAATAAACGTCAAAATAATATACAACTTTTACCCGGAATCTACTATCAAATCTAATTATTACATAAAATTCTTCCATGCACATTTAAATTTGCATTTCGAGGGCTCTCAAATCGATACTTGTTGTCAATGTGGAGATTTAACAATAAAAATTAAGAGTCCTTCATTAGTTGAAGCTGCAAAAAGATCTGAGATTATGATTCACAAAAGAAAAGCGAAAAGATTTTATACTGTAGTAATTGCTATATGTAGAAAATCAAATATATATACTTGTAAACAATTAAACATATTTTAGCGTTTTTCTCGAAACCAGAGTATAGTAATGTGACTTAGGTTCAATTAGATTCAATTAGATTTTTGTATATAAGATGAAGCCCGAGGGGTGAACCGCGACATAATATGCTGTACACCTACTTCCACTTGTACTTCCAAATATTTCCAAGTAATTCCAAATCATCATCATCATCAGCCTGTCGATAGCGACAATCCACTGCTGAATATAGGCCTCTTCCATCAAATGGAAGGGGGTTGGCATTAAGTCACCACGCTTGCCAGACGGAATGGTGACTAGGAATCAGATTATAGCCGGTCAAATATCAATGCAGGGACTCGGACTCGAACCCGGGACTCCTGCTTAGAAGGCTAGTGTCTTTAAGCTCTCGGCTAATACGATTCCCAAATATTTTCAAGCAATTCCAAATATTTCCAAGTACTTCCAAATATTTTCAAGCAATTCCAAATATTTCCAAGTACTTCAAAATATTCCCAAGTACTTCCAAAATACTTCCAAAGAGGTGTACACCTACTTCCAATCGCGGATCACCCTCGACGAAGCCTAATAGACTATGTATATGTTTGTATGTAGAGATAGTTATATAAGTTTTACAAAGTCATTAAGAAGAAACGCTTTATAGCTGGTATCTTTTTCTAGAAAATTAATTCCTATGATCTCAATAAGAAAATGAAATATTATGGATTATTTAATTCGGGACTAGCTCGAAGTAGTGAATCAGCAAGAGTTCAATCATGACGTCTCAGTAGATTGAACTGTTCTGAGCACATCAAAAATTAGATAAAACCCACATTATTTATTAATGTTAGATATCATATTCTAATAATCGGTCATTTTGAAAAAGGGCCATCTCCATTTTTTCACAAAATCATTTTTTTTTTAAACGGGCTATCTCTCAGAGTTGGCTCACTTTTCAAACTAAATGGCAAAACACTGAGCTTAGCTGTTTAGGTAGCTAGAAATGACTTGTTTTCAAATGTAATACATGAATGAACATACTAAGAGACGAAAAATAAAAAAAAAATGATTTTGTGAAAAAAATGGAGATGACCCCTTTTCAAAATGACAGATTCAGTATCGCCCCTTTGAGATATTTTCTATATTTATTAATTAAATTTAAAAATATTCTACAGATGGTATATTGAAGTTCCACAATGAAATTTTAATTGGTTATAATTTAAATCTTTTATTTTTTAGCGGCCTAATCGTGAATTAACTTTATTTTTTATCTATATAAATAAGTAAAAAAAAAACAATCTTCAAAAAGTTTATTTTAAATCCAAACGTTTCGATAGAATTTCTCCCTTTATCAATGGAATTTTTTAATTGAAAAAACGATGCATTTTAAATCTTAGATTTGTATTTTTTTACTTTCACATTTATATTCTATAGAATAAAATGGGAGAGTATTGTGATGGCCAGTTTGGGTCCTCACTCTTTGAGAGCTTGTTTTAAATTATAAAACAATCAATAAATAATTTTTCTTCAAAAATAAGTATATATATAAATTTATTTGTATTTTGTAAAGAAAAAATATTTATTGATTGTTTTATCATTTAAAAAAATACAAATCTAAGATTTAAAAAGCAACTTTTTTTTCTTTTTGACGTGACAACGTCTTATAATTCGATGAAGCCGGCTGCACGCTCGAAAAAACATGACTCATCTGAGGCGTTCCATTTAAGGCTTGAAGTGCAAGCGAGAGCGCGGAACGAGCGACAAAGATTGAGGCGGGCTTTTTAAAAGCTACAGTTACAAAAATTTTAATGATGTTTCCAAATTTAAGATTTATGAACAATAATTTAATCACAGTTTATTCTTATAATAAATTATTCAAAATTATTACTTTTTTACAACAAATTACAATTAAATTTGCAAAAATAATTAAGTAACTAATTGAACAACAACTTTTATTCAGTTTACTTGCTGAAAGAAATAATGTCAATACAAAATTTATTATTATAAAATAATAAAATCAAAAATTAAATTTTAACAGTCGAGTAGAAATTTAAACAATAAATTTTATTCAAGTATTTTGTAAATTTAAAATGATTTTCTGAACGAAGAATTTTATGAAAAAAATCGGTTGTCTGTAAAGTCGGTTTACTGATGGAATGGTATTTTCTTATGACGTTGTCACGTTCAACTATCGTCAGTAAACCGACTTTACAGACAACCGATTTTTCAATTTAAAAATTTCATTGATAAAGGTAGAAATTCTCCCGAAACGTTTGGATTAAGCTCAGCCATAATAAAAAAAAAAACAATTCTTATGAAAATAAAATTATGAAATTTCATTGAAGATAAGTATGTGTCTTATTAATGGTGCAGAACAATTTATAAAAAGAAATTTTTATTTAGCTTTGGTATATGAATGCTTTTTAAAAAATGTGTAAGTAAAAAAATAGGTGCCCCTAACTGGTTAGTGATGACAAACACTCCACGTTTGTTTGCAATATGTCATAAAGAATTATTTAAATTATTAACAGAAACGTGTCTCTCTATGGATGTCGTTTATTAAAGAAAACAGAAATGGCGAATGGAATTTTCTATTTTAAAAATAAGTTTGTTGTGAAAATTGAAAGACAACAATCTTTGCCTTTTTATCGCTTCACTAAACACATTCAATGAAAAATGAAAATAATAATAAGAAAATATCTTAGATACAATTGTAAATTTGATTTTAAAATGAAAGAAATCACTGTTTTCTATTTCGTTTTGTGAACTTAATATTATTATCTTATCACTTTGTTTCTTGGTTATTATTAGGTTTGCCAACGACGTCATTTTGACCCGGGGTTTGACGATCATTCTTCGGATTCCGGGCTTACTACAATGGAATTAATTGGGTCATTTAAAATAAATTTTCTTCATTAAAATTCGAAATTTTTAAACAATTTCTTGCCCTGGAAGGTGGTTACCCCTTCCCGACCCTCCCTGAAGTCAGCGTTCCGCATGCAAACTTTTTTAATTTATATTCCTTCGGGTCAGCAATGGCGCAATGTTGGCAACCCTAGATATTGTCCCCATCTAAGGCACTAAATAGATTAGATTAGACTAAATTAGATTATTTATTAAATGCCCTGAGGTAATCTTCTCCTAAAAAATAAAATAGAATATTTATAAGACAAATTTTCTCAATCACTTGGTAAAACATTAAAATTGTACAAATTACATTCGGAAAATAAAAGATACAAATTTTAAAACGATTTAAAAACAATACACTTTTTAATCATAAGTTTCCTATATTGGAATCGATCGCGAATTGAATGCAGGTGATTTTTGTAAGATATTAAGTGAAAATAATATCCGAATTTATATATTTCTGACTTGAAATAATGAAGTTGAATAATTTTCTAATTTATATATTAAAGAATAATTAACATATTAACGAGAATTGTTTTTGATCGCGTTTTTAAACAAAATATTTATATCGCGAGACTACTGCTGGTTGAGGCTATGGAGTCTGCTGAATTCTTAAGTCTGGACCAAGAGAAGAGAGAAGTCGCGCGATATATATATTTTGTTTAAAAACGCGATCAAAAACAATTCTCATTAATATGTTAATTATTCTTTAATTTTTTTTTTTTTTTTTTTGGCTTTTCGGCCTTTCTAGCCATAAGCCATTTACGATACTAATTATTTTATTTAAATTTCTCTCTACCTCGGGGGTCAGATTTTAGCCGGAAGCCTCGAGTCGGATTCGAACTCGGGTCCTCTTGGTTAGCTGGCTGACATGCTACCGCCTAGCCTGCCCGACCCCCCCCTCTTTAATTTATTAATTAGAAAATTATTTAATACAATTTTTCTAACACACTCTGCCATATTGAACAATACAAGATACATAGTATCTAATTCTATTTAAATACCAAAATTATGTTGATCAAATATATTTTACACACTTTTAAATGGCTAACAAATTATCATAATATCCAGTCACAAAAGCAGCAAGTACTTAAAGTCAGAGCCGTCTTTGCGCATGGGCTAGAGCCTCAGGCCCCGCTATCCATGGGACCCCCTAGACCTTTCGACAGCAGCGAAACCGATGATTAATTTTTCAATCAATAAAAGATCCAATTACTATTACAAGCTAGTTTAGTCTTAGCTAATAATAATGATGTGACAAATTGTTTTGTTTACTTTTTTTACCAATCAATACCCAAATGCTAATTTAAACTGTAATCAATTAGATAATAATTTTTCGTACTGTGTAAAACGGAACATGCGCGATCTAACTAAACGTCATAATAGAAAATTCTTGGACTCGCTAAGGTCGAGATAATTATTAAATCGGTGCCCGCTATGGGATAAGCCGCAGGATAAGGGTTCCAGATCGGGTTGTCCACTAGGGTCGCAGAGGTCTTTGATAAATAATAGGAATGATTCAGATTCGATGTTCCGAGGTGAATGCAGGTCGTATTAAATCGTCGCTGTAATATCAAAATGTCGTATGTAAAAATCTAGACTTTTCAGTAGCTCTGTTTTCATTTTGTATTAATCTTAAATACTTGATACATCTGGCGTTTTGTTTTTAATCTGTAACTTGAGTTCTATCACCTGATAACATACAACAATTTGAGAGCAAATTTAGATAACAAATACTTACAAGTGTTTTTCTTCAATATTTATTTTTTGGAAATTTTGACATATCTACATTTTGATATAACAGTAACGATATGTAAAAATCCATTTACATGAATATCCAGGAACAAAGCGAAAAGATCGAACAAAGTATGGATCACCGGTAAAAATTTACTATGAATATGGACTACTGCAACAAAAACGCTAAGAAAAATGTAATTATTATAAATTTTTTCCAAAGACCAAGATTTTCATTTTTTGAGCCCCCCCCCCCCCTCCCACACACTTATTGTACGTTGATGATACTATGCCAGAAACATTCACGAAAGTGCCAACAACAACTGTACAAAATTTCAACTCAATCAGACTAACGATGCGCGAACGCATAAAAGACGAACTCACAGACAGACGGACACACTTAATTTTTACTTTCAAATTTATATTCTATAGAATATAGTAATGTGAAGTATTGCGATGCCATGTCTGGGTCCTGACTCTTTGAAAGCTGTATCTCAGAGAAGAAAAAAAGTTAATTTCATTTTGTAACTTCAGGGTGGTAGGAATCGATGCCCTTAATAGTTGGAAACCAGATTTAGGACATAAAATCGGAAATTGTGGTCCCCAGAGGCCAAAAAGGTGCCGAAAATTTATTGGTCAGTGCGTACGTATGTATGTTTATATATATATGAAGATTATCATCAAATAGTTTTTACGTCTTTGGACATTTAGCTCACATAATTGTGTAGAATGAAATGAGAAAATAATATGTTAATTAATATTGTCGTCTTTGAGTGTAAACCTGAGAAATCCATTTTTATCATATATGACATATTAATACCGTCCGAAAGAAAAAGAGATGCAGGATCGTCCAAGTAAAACTGCTACTTAAAATTTCGATAATAAGTTATGGAAGAAAAGTGTGAAAATAGTTTCTTTCCATAACTACATACAATATTAAACTATGTTTGTTTTTTCTATGCCAGTAAAATTTCCTTGTTGTGAGTTAGCAGGTTTACACTCTAAAGGTCAGTTGTACTCGGCACAAGGTGAATTTGAAGGTTTTACCCTTTGTCAACGTTTAAAAAGAGTTTACCAACCGACATACAACTGACCCTAAGGCGACGATATGTAATTTTTAATATTATTTTACCGTAACCGCGATTAGGGATGGCCTACTGTCTTAAGACTCATCACTTTATGATGATGATGATCACGATTCACTTGCAATAAAAAGTCTACTTTCCTTAGTAGAGTTGTTTTATTTTGGACCAATCTTAGCATGATGTTTAATGAGATATTTATACCTAATAACAACGATACAAATTGTTTTCCAGACGCCTTTATTTAAATGGTCTGAATACATTTTCTATTTATCACGTGGATGATTTGGAGCACAATAAACCTTCATTTCAATATTTTTCACTTTACCAGGAAAAAGTCTGATTTTTAATTAAAATATTTTTGCATATTCATAAATATTTTTTGTTTTGGAAGCTAAGATTATTTCTTTGAATGATTCACACTAAATCTACATTAGATTTGTAATGTTGGACGCCCTTAGATGTAGTCATAATTTATCACTTCATAATCGAAAGCCGTGGAGTGTGTGACAGAATTCCCCTAAAGTACAAATCTCATTAAACAGTTTCTAATTTAGGGACTTCTAAAAATCAATTCCATCTTAGCAGTAAACAATTTTCAATTTTGTTTACCCCTTCCTATATTTTAAATTAAATAGTTTTTTTTAACGTTTGCTAGATAAATTTAATTTCATTAACGTAATGCTTTAACAAGTTTATATGATTACTAAATTTCATTAGCCGTTTATATAAAGTAAATTGTTAATTAAATTGGCAATAATAATAAATTTAAAAGTATAATTACAAAATAATTAGAAAAACAAATAACATGGAGGCTACTTTACTGCATTATATATATATATATATATGTATAGTCAAATGCAAATTAGATCTATAATTTGTTTTTGACCCAGATAAGGATGATTTCCTAAAGATTTTATTAATAAAATCCCTCTATCCACTTACCTACCTATATGTAAAATTTCTGAACTAACCTAAACAAATTTCCATTTAGTTTATAATAAATAAAAGATTCACGTGTTTTTGGACAATTTTTTTATTAATGTTAAATATCAATTTTCATACGAATTTTCGTCCTTTTCAGGACTTTTTCAAGTACTCAATTACTTAAAACATTAATCGATGATAAAATAGTAAAACAATCGAGACAATAAATAATGTATTCATAATATTTATCCTATAACAAGTTAGGACAACCAATTTACAAAAAACAATCTTAAATCATACAAAATATTTATTTTTTCTGGTCGGGTAGGTTTTTGTATGATTTAAGATTGTTTTTTGTAAATTGGTTGTGCTAACTTGTTATAGGATGAATATTATGAATACATTATTTATTGTCTCGATTGTTTTACTATTTTATCATCGATTAATGTTTTAAGTAATTGAGTACTTGAGTAGTGAAAAGGTCGAAACGTGTTAAATTCCATTACAACTAAAAATAGACTAAAAGATATTATCATACCCCGGGGACAAGTCCTTATTTCTTTTGATGTTGAGAGTTTGTTTACATCCATCCCTTTAGACTTTTTTATGCTCTGTGTTGAGGAGTATTGGGGTGAAATTTGTGAATTTACGTTGATGCCTTTGGCTAAATTCAAAGAAGCTTTGAATATTTGCCTATTTAGGAACTATTTCAGTTTCCGTGGCAAAATTTATTTACAGTTAAGAGGACTCCCTATGGGAGGTTCCTTAAGTCCAATTGCTACAGAAATTGTGATAAGAAAGTTTTACCATCAATGCGTTGAACCTCTGGGTTTGGTGTTTTATTTGCAATATGTCGATGATTCTGTCTCTTGTGTGCCTGAATGCTCTATTTCAACAATCCTTAAAGGTTTTAATGAATTCCATCCAGATATCAAATTTACTTTTGAGGTAGAGAGGGATGATAGGATTTCGTTTTTGGATTTGGAAATAATAAAGAAAAGCGATGGCTCACTATCATTTGATATATATAAAAAGGCTTCAAATAGTGGAAGGATATCCAACTACCTCTCCAACATACCTTTCCTATATAAGATCAATAGTCTGAACTATTTTTTGAGGAGAATTTTTGTTTTGTGTGATGATGAGTTTAGGCAAAAAAATATTGAGAACTACATAGACATGGCTGTATCGAATAACTACCCTATGCACATTATTAATAGGACAATCAGAGAATTCTCAAATAAACAAAATAATTTAAATGACAATGTTAACATTTTAACAAATAATAATAATTCAAATAACCAGGTCGGACCATACTATTCTGTTGCTTATATTCACGGCATATCCGAAAAAATAAGAAAACTGTTTAAAGTTTACAACGTGAACATTGCCCACAAAAATATAGACAATATTCAATTTTTATTTAATAATAAAGATCCAACCCCTAGAGAATTATGTAATAATATTGTCTATCAAATTAACTGTCTAGATTGTCCATCAAATTCTAGCACCTATATAGGGCAAAGTTCACGTTCACTAAAAATTAGGGTATATGAGCATAAATTAAGTGTTCGAAATAAAAAGACCAACACTGCACTCTCCACCACGCAGCCGAACATAGTCATTCTTTTGATTACGATAATGCGAAAATATTGGTCAAGATTGATAACTTCTATAAAAGATCCATAGCCGAAATGCTATATATAAAAATAGCAGGTGATAAGGCTATCAATTTTAAAAGAGATTGTATGTTTCTTTCCAATATTTATACATCTATCCTGTGTGATATGAGCCAACAGTTGTTTTCTTGAACTTAATGTGTAGAAACTTTTTTAAAATTTTTTTTTTTTTATAAGAATTTGTATAATTTGATTGAAGGAAAAAATGCATGTGATTTAAAAGTAATTAGATTCTGATTTGGATTTTCTGTTTGTAAATAAATAATGATGGGATATATGATGACCTCACATAAGGGTCAAATATCTAATTATAATGTAATATATAGAAAAGATTTATATAAACTCATTACTTTTCATTCTGAAACTTTTGGGTTCAGGCACGTTAAAAATTTAGGCCGAAACGTCTCATTAAAGGTGTTTTATTGAACCCAGTGATTCCATCTTTGGCTGATACCTCCTCCTTCATCTAGTATAGAATTAATTATATCTCTTTTAAAACGCATTTCCTTTGTTAATATCAAATTAGACAAGTCGAGGATAATTAAAAATCTTCTTGAACTAGTATGTTTTTGATATTTAGATGGGTATCTTTTTACGATGTGTAAAATGATCCAATCTTTAAAGGACAATTTCAAGCGTGGCTTCTGTTTCACTCTAATCGGATCGAAAGATTTCGAGTTCAGTTGGATTCGTGTTCAGTCAAGTTGAAAAGTGAATTCCACTTAAAAAAGTATCGATAAAATATAACTAGAAGAAACTCATTACCCAATCTTTTTGAAATGTTGATTCACGTGAAATATTATTCTCAATAATACAAGTGTCGAATGGATATAGGTGGATCCTAAGAAAAAATTTTAGGATGGAGTCCTCAGAAAATTAAGGACATCACTATGGCTAGTTTTGAAAGTGGTTACATTTTTCGAGAAGCATACTAATTCCTTAAAATTCCATTGGTGGATTTTGAGGGTTTTATATAATTTAGAAGGAGTATTAAAATAACTTATATATTGTTATTAGGCGCAGCATTTTTTATTTTATGTAAACTTATATTATAGCCCAGGCAAATTAGACTTCTGCTGGCCAATAAATATGCACAAGCTGAAAATAATTTTAATCGACGTTAGGCATCCCAAATAAGAGTTATATGAGTTTGCGACGGTTTCTGGCAGGTGCTAAATTTTTGAGGGCCTAAAAACCACGAAAATTTTGAACTCTTTTTATATTTTCGCTTTTAACTCGAAATCCATGCGTCCTACAGAAAATGTCACTCTTATCAAAATTAAAGAACATTAAATTTGAGGTTACCGTTGTCCAATTAAGATGAAACTTTCCTAATCTCATTGTTTGGCCAATTGGAAACTATTATGTGGTTCAGCACCGAAAAAATTTGAAGAGTGATTTCTTGTGACCTCTAATGAGCATAATCCACTTTTCCGCCAAGATGGTAAAAATTGCCTCTCTCTGGCGATCAATTGTGGCTAAACCAATTTTACGTTATTCGACGCGAAATCTAATGCTCTTTCATTTTGGCAAGAGTGAGACCCTCTATAAGACGCATAGTTTTCGATTTATAAGAAAAATCTGAAAAAAGTCCAAAACTTTCGTGGTTTTTAGGCCCTCAAAAATTTAGCAGCATCCAGAAACCGTCTCACACTCATATAACTCTTATTTGGGATGCATAACGTCGATTAAAATTATCTTCACCCTGTGCATATTTATTGGCCAGAGCGGCCTTTTTCTGTCTAATTTGCCTGGGCAATAAACTTTTAGTATATTTTTTTTCAAACGAATTCGTTTAGTATCTATTTATTTATTTTACAATTTTTTATAAGCAAATCAAAGAGAGACCCCCTACTTGATGGAAATAAACATTCAATCTAAATTAATATATATGGTACACGTAATTTAAATATTGTTTCAAGTTTTGCACGATTACAATATTTCATAATATTATCTTTAGTAAAATAAAAATAAATTTATAAGAATTAATCAAGAATTTTGATTCTCTATGCAAGAAAAACTTTTAATTATTTAAAAAGTATATTTAAATAAATTTTCAAGTGAGTATTTTCTTTCCAAAAACAAATTAATAAGATATATTATTATCATACTTTATATTTTATAACATTAGGAATATTTTTACTTTATTATTAACATAAAATAATTAGAAAATGAAATAAATAACTTAAAGAAATCTCTCCAAAACATTTCATTATAAACATTTCAGATTTAATTTAATTTATTTAAGCCTGACATATTTATTTTAGCACCATGGAGTTTAATAACGATCTTTGTAATAACCCTAGCACTCTGGGTTGAAATATATGGTAATTTTCTTTAATTTGGACATAAACAATATGTGATACTGCTAACCAACACTCTACCATAATTATTTTCCTCAAATAAAATTTGCTTTGCAGTTAAATCATTGCTGACTTTTGAGATTTTGGATTTGACTAGACGATGAGCATAAAATAATTATTAAATTTTTCTCTGAATTCAAATCGCTTATTTTAAGGAATTTCGAGGGTGATTTTGCAGAAAAAAAGAACAATTTTTTAATCTAAGCATAATTTTTTTAATCTAAACTTAATTTTTATTTGTAATTTATTTAGGGTTAGACCACCTTTGGGGTAAGGGGCCGTCCATAAATTATGTCCCACGAATTTCAAGATTTTTAAACCAACGCCAACGCCAACGCCTGTGCCACATTCTATCACATTTTCATTGAGGCCCCCTGTATTGTGACGTCACACTATCACTTTTATACCCTCTAATTTAATAATTATTGTAGAAATTTTTTTTTATAAATTAAACTTATTACTCAACTAAAGGGATTTAATATATTTTAAGTTTATATTTATTTTTATTCATATCATTTAAGACATTATTCACTATTACAATTTATTGTTATTATTACATTATAAATTAATTTTTATTATTAATAAAAAACTTATTATATTTCTTCAGTCCATGGACAAGTGCAGCAAACCTGCAGCGACCTAAATCGGGGTTCGGTTTCTGAAGTTTGGGGAATAGAGAAGTTGCATTCCTTATGAAAATCGGCTGAAAGAATTTTTTGATTGAATGAGGGAACAGCTTTAGAGCTGTCCTATCTACTTCGCAATTTCGATTTCCGGAAGCAAGTTCCCTCTTTCCCAACCAAACTCCGAAATAGACTCTTTACTATATAAATATAAAAAAATAAAATAAAATAATTAAATGGTCAGAGGTGCTGTCAAGGAAAAAAATTGAGGATGAAACAAAAATTAAAGTAAAATCGTAATTTTTTTTTTTTGGCTTTTCGGCCTTTCTAGCCATAAGCCATTTACGATACTATTTATTTTATTCAAATTTGTCTCTACCCCGGGGGTCAGATTTTAGCCGGATGCCTCGAGTCGGACTCGAACCCGGGTCCACTTGGTTAGCAGGATGATACGCTACCGCCTAGCCTATCTGACCCCCCCCCCCAAAAAAAAAAAAATCGTAAATTAAAAAAATAATTTGAGCCGTTTATTGAAACTTTTAGTAATGATTGGAAAAGATTTAGGTATAAATATTGACTCTGATTATAAAACTTTGAGAGATGACAAATTTAAGAAAAATTAAATTAAATAAAAAAACTACAAAAATATGATAGAATAATAGAATTTAAAAAATACTGAAAACAAATAATAATGATAAAAAAAATAGATCAAAACTATCAGTCAACAGAATGGTGAGTCCAGTTCTCTCTCTTTTCTTCATTTGGACTCCTCTGAGTGCGTTCGGGCCCAATCTTCTTTGGTGGCAATCCAAAAATGGCCAAAGCCGAGTAGAATAGGCTCAAGGAATACCGCCTATAAAGAGAGTCATTTGAGTGAGATCCAAGCAAGAAAAAATCAGAAACAATTCTTCAAAAAAATAAAGATCTATTATGAAGCATGAAATAATATCGAGGTATATATCTAAGATATTGCCTTCTTGATGGCTGAGTTATAAGTTTTGTAGATCTCTCCTTTCTGGTCCTAGGTCCGGTCGCTTGGTTTAAGAGAGGAGACCCGCCGCTCAATTTCAAATTAGAATATATCGAAATTGAGACAGCGAGCTATTTTCCCTTCGGGTTTAGGGCACTAGACCCTTCCAAACCTTCCGAATTTTTTAATTTTCTAATTATAATCAATATCTTTTGAAATGAAACTAGAGTCAATATCTTTTTTATCGATCCACATACATTTTCTTTTTAATTTAATAAACATAAAAGTTCTTTGGCTGCGATTCTTAGTGGACGCAGTTTTTTAATTTGACTTTTGTGACATTACAATTTTTAAGATCCCTGTGCTCCCCTGTCACATTTTTCACAAATCTAAGATGCCCCTCCCCCCTTACTGTGTGACGTAATTTATGGACGGCCCACAGAATTGTTTTGAGTGGAATTTCTCTTCTTTATGTAAACTAGCATGTAGATTCAATTTTTATTTTTCCAATGTCACTGACTGGATATATAAAAATCTATATCCACGGCTCTCAAAGAGTAATTTTTGTCAAATGCAAATAACGATGAACAGAATAACGGCGAAGATCATGTTTATAAAGAAGGAGATTAAACATTTGCCGATGAGATCTTCAATCTAAGCCAAGAACTGCAATAAGATGACAACAACAACGACGATGAAAATGACGAAAAAAGGGAGAAAAACCAAAAGACTACTGACAAAGAAAATTAACTCCAAGTAAGCTCCATTTTATAAAAATTAATTGATTCAAAATGTGATATTTTTTACGGCTGTTTCTGGAGAAGTCAGCAATAAACTCCTACATATATATATTCTATTATTAAATGAGCAATTCTTATATATATATATATATATATATATATATATATATATATATATATATATAGAATCGGTTTTTCGACAACGGTTTTAACGAACTTCACGCACTAGAGGATTTTTGGGTCGAAAATCGATATGTCAAGTAGGTAACTTTAATTTTAATGGTTTTTTCGCAATCAAAGTTTTCAATTCTATTTTAAACTTATATTTTCTTAATTTATATACATAGTTAGAACCTTTCTAATACATTAATAATTTGTAGAATCTTATTTCCTATTTCTTTTACAGTCATTTTTAATTACACTTTTGACTTATGATTAGAAAATATTTTATAACTCAATTAAAGTACCATATAATCGATTTTTTTGCCTTTTTCTGTCTTATTGAAACCAACCTAGTTCCCTATTAAAATAATTATTAATATAATGTTAACCCTTATATAAATTCTACTCAATTCATAATAGAGAGCTAGGAACTGAATAAAAGAAATTCAGCTTGGCCCTTAAAACGCTCTAATATATATATATACCCAGTAATTGTATTTTCTTGCTTAGTCTGGTCTTTACCCCAAAATACTTGTCTTGGAATTGTTTTGCCTATCGATTTGTATATCTTATAATTAGATCTATAATTCCCCATTACAAGAATTCAAATCAATATTAAAAAATGACTATGCGTACAGGATTTAGCTCAAATTAGAAAAAAGAAATTAAGTTCAAAATTTAGATATTTTTCTGGAATTCCGAAAGACCTGTTAATCGCAGTTTCGTTTCACAAATCTCGTGTTACCAGATACAAAAAATCATACTTGATGAAACTTCATTAGAAGTATGCTTAATTTCGTAATATAGTAGGGGAGACCACGACTGGTTGTCACGTTTTATGGTTTTTAATTTTTGAAGAGGCTGTGTTTACAGTTCCCCTTTCTCTCATTAGTGTATCTCGTAATGTTTCCTTGGCTATATTTCCCCCACAAATTTGAGATCATAGCAGTATTTGGCTTTTCAGAAAAAAAAGTTCTTCCAGATTAAATTTTTGTGACAACCTGCCCCGACTCCGGGTTGGTTGTCACAAGCATTGGGGTTGGTTGTCGCGAGTTAGATGGGGGAAAAAAGAAAAAATTTATTAAAAAAAATTTGTATTAAAAATAGAAAAATCAAACAATGATATTGATAAGCACTAAAACATATTTAAGACCAATTTAGACACTAAAATAGTAATCTATATTTAAGAAAATGTCCTATATTATTAGCTTAGTCACTTTCGAGCCCAATCTTACAAGTTTAACATGTATAAAAGTTATTTGGTCCAGGGGTACATAATTCATGAGCCCACTTCTTACAATTTATACACTGGATTCATTTTTCCTTAGGTTTACATGTGACAACCATCCCGGAAATTATTGAGACAACCAACCCCGAACAGACATTTCAGACAAAAACCGAGATTGAAAAACGGACATTGAAGCTAACCGCAATGTTAATACAGAATAACATTGTGAAAGTTTTATAAAATAATAATAGAAAATAATTGGGATATAGAATTTATTGAATACAGAGTGAATAATGAGAGTTAATTTCCTATATCAATAAAAAACTGCTGTAAAAACACCAATAGAATCCAGAACTGAAACTAGAAAGTGCGTATACACCTTACTCAGAATATTGTGATCGTACTGTGATTTGAGTTTAGACCACTAAGAAGCAACAGCCACTGAGAACTAAGACTTCCCGTATAGAAATAAATAGATTTTCGAAATATGTTTTTTATATATTTTTGAAAATATATTTAAAATATAAAATTTTTGTGTTAAATTTAAATAAAGTTTATGTTTTCTATATATTCTTAAAATAAAATTATTTTTACGTCACTCTAAGATAAATTTTATATAAATTGAATACAAAAATTTTATATTTTCAATATATTTTCAAAAAATATATAAAAAACATATTTCGAAAATCTATTTATTTCCATACGGGTTGTGACAACCAGCCCCAGTTTCCCCTACTATTCTGGATGCAATTCAAAAGAAAGAAAAGCTAATAGAATATTCATACTTTAAGGTAGTTGTTCCGCGACAATACTAGCAAAAGGTTAATGCTAGAGTATATAGAACAGACAATAAGGATTCATAGTTCATAAGCCCAAAACTTTTTGCTGTTTACGTACCAATTCTAGCCAATCCCGTGCTCGTTTGACAAATTTAGCACCATTGTAAAAGATTAAATATTTTTATATTAAAATGACATAAAATACATTTTAAATTTCTATAAAAATCGTTTTGTTATTTTTTAACAAATGTAATTAACGCCTACGTTACACCTTATGAAAATTATAATTTTGAAAAAATCTAGCGCATACATCTTTCGCTAGTTAAATAAATGCGCTGTTGCCAAATTGTTTTAAGTCTAAATTTTTTTATACATTTTTAATTATTTATTCCTTATTATCTCAGAAGCTTTGTTGTAACTATGAATCAAAATTGTCTTAAAATATGTATTGGTTATATTTTTATGTTGGTTTAGTTTTTCATAAAAATGGTAAGAAGAGTTTCTTGATTATAATTAAATATGTATGTAAATTTTCCTATATCCCGTATAGTGCAATGTTAAAGAGCCTGAAAAACTCGATTTTTGAAATTTAATATCTCTGGAACTCTTTTTTGTGAAACCTACCTCGCATCTTACTCAAGTTTTATTAATATATTAAAATGTTTCACCTAATACCAACACCTATCTCCTTAAAAGTTATATTCATACTTATTAAATTCCTTACTGCATCGTAGAACCGTCTTCCCGTTTCCCATTATAATAGATCCTCCAATGGCGTTTGTTCTAATGAATTATTAAGTCAATAATCCACATTTGTGCCAACATACAACAAATCTTCATGATCAAATTAGATACAAATTGAAAAAAAACGCATTAACTAACTCCTTTATTTTTATGATTTCTAGAGACTTTCTACCTTCATCTTTCCCTCAACTTACATTCTTCAATAGTTCAAGACAGCCTTCGCATTTATATTCAAATTCTGTCTCATCCGAAATTTCCCCTTTTCTTGATACGATGTGAAAGTCACTCCTTAGTAATAGAATTTGCTTCTTAATAAAGTAACACCTTATTCTTATATCATTATCATTCAAAAACAAACGTTATTTTTAGAGTAATTGGGAAAAATATTTTTTTATTTTGCTTGATTCTGTGAGGTAAATAGATGGTAATTAATTAATTAAAATTAAATTTAAAGTTTATTTTTCTCGAGAGTAGCAGAATCTTTACAAATTGAAGGAGACAATAAAAGAATGTGTCTTCTGCTGGAATTATAAATTTTTAAAATAATTAACCCGAAGATTTGAGTATCTTTTTTTGAAAATAAGATGTAATTTTTTCAAAAATACAACTCACGGTATATAAACCAAATATATCAAGATAAGAATTTATATTTAAGGTCTCTAATCTAAGATCTTAGAGAATAATTTTATATAGCATATCAGAGGGCCTTGTCCCCTCAGGAGTTGAGCCCGTGTACTAACAAGCTTGCTGGGCACGTTTGTTCGACCCTTGAGACAAAAACACACTTTGACATGGCGTGCTACTACCCGTGTTCAACTCCTGAGGGGACGAGGCCCTCTGATATGCAATTTAAAATTATTCTATTAAAACCTTAAATATAAATTCTTATCTTGATATAAATGTTTAATTTATTTATAACGAGACTATAAAAGAAGACAAAGCTCTCGAAACTATAGTCTCGTTATAAATAAATTAAATATTTATAATTCCAGCAGAAGTCACACTCTTTTATTGTTAATTAATTAAAAATTTAACTTTTGAATAAAAGAAATATTGTTGTTGGAATTCGTGACAGTGATGATATTGCAGTGAGTTGATGGAGATATCAGCCAAAAAGCTGAGGATGTCCCTATAAAATGTAAGCCGAAACGTCGTATTCTGGGTGTTTTATTGAACCCGGTACACCCAACTTTGCCTGTTAACTTCATTAACCCACTGTAAAAGAAATATTTTCCTGTTTGTTTTGATGGTTTTAATCTCAGATCTTCATTTAATAGATATTTCAATCAATGTTATGGAACTACTTCCAATCTTTCTTAAAGAATCTAATTTAATTGAGGCTAAAATGTTATCATTTTTAGAATCAAAGTAAAATTGACGTAGCTCATGTTTATGTATTTAAAGTAGGTGTATCACCAAATATATTTTCTTAGGATTTTTTTTTGAAATTTAGAGAGATTATTATTTATATATTTCTGCATCGATTGGTGTAAAAACGAAATTTATTAACAATATAGTTCCGGAGATATTAAATTTCACAGATAGAATTTTTCAGATTCTTATACATTGCACTATAAGAGATAACGGAAAGCTTACATACATATATAATTATAATTAAGAAACTCTCCTTACGATTGTTATAAATAACTAAACCAACAATAAATAATAAATTTTTTAAGAAAAACACAGTTTCTGAGATAAAAATTCATAAATAATGAAAAATTTATCTCATCCAAGTAGGAAGGGATTACACTAAAAACAAACTGGCAACAACGCATTTATTTAACCTACTTTAATACACTTTTTGACGGTTTTTCGCTTCAGCCATTGTCGCTACAGCTTTCAGTCACTTATTAAGAACTGTTTGTTTTATAAATCTCCCTTTATCTTAACTTTAACTGACATTTCTATGATAAACCCACTCATTGTTACGCCGACGATAGCACTCTACGCGACAAACCCTCACTCCCGACTAATCGAATCAATGTTGCCTCCTCAATTACACTCGACCTAGACAAACTGAATAAATGGGGCTCTCAAAATTTAGTTAACTTTAATTCAAACAAGACTCAATGTTGTCTAATTTCTAGGCGCAAAAATAAAGATTTCCTTGATATTCACTTCGATTTGAATACCCCGAAAATGTGTGACAGCCTATCCATGTTGGGCGTCTCTCTCGCATCTGACCTGTCTTGGAATGAACACATCTCCTCTGTTGCGAAATCTGCAGCAAGGAAGATTGGCTTCTTATTCAGGTCCAAGCGATTTTACAAACCCCCACAACTTCTCACCATCTACAAGGCCCAAATCCGCCCCTGTCACGAATACGGCTCTCATCTATGGAGAGGAGCCTCAAAATATTCTCTTGCTACCCTGGATACAATTCAGAAACGAGCCGTCAGGCTAATTAACGATTCTACCGTCACCGACTCCCTCGACTCGCTGGCTCATCGAAGAAATGTCTCTGCCCTTTCCCTTTTCTATAGATACTATGACGGCAGGTGCTCTGATGAAATAAAATCAATAATTCCCCCCAAAGCATGCTTTGCACGTAGCACGCGTTTTGCCGACTCCCAACACTCACCCACCCCAAAGTCCCGGACCACTTCATTAGCCAATACATTTATCCCCATGACTTCAAGGAACTGGAACTCTCTCCCAGCCTCCATCTTTCCCAGCACCTATAATCTTCAAACCTTCAAAACCGGGGTGCATAGACACCTACGTCTACACCCTCTCACTTAATCAACTATCCCTTCTCTTCGGTAATGCAAGGGTCTTTCGAGATCCATAGAAGTTGCATCTTTACTGGTGCACCCCTTCTTGCATTCGATTGCATTAAAAAAAATATATATATATATATATATATATATACAATCTCGGACAGTGTGGCCAGATTTTTCAAACCGGCAGTTAGTTGTACGGGATCGGCTAGTAGTGGTACATAAACAGCACTAAGTTTTGGGCTTATTAATTATGAATCATTATTGTCCGTACTATATACTCTAGCATTAACTTTTTGATACTACTGTCGCGACACAACTATCTTAAATGAAAAATCAAATACAGTAGAACCTCGTTTATCCGGACTAACTGGGACTAAAGCCGAACCGGATAATCTGGGTATATGGGCAATAAAAACAAAACAAATGCTCAAATAAGCTAATTTGAATCTATTAAGATAAAAAAAACATGTCTATATCAAAATTTCATAGAAAAGTTTAAAAAAATTTGGTGAAATTATCATTACATTCTTGCTATCAGAGTTAAAAATTATTATCTATGTGAATATTTATTAAAATAAAAATGTCTACAAATCCGATCCGGATAATCCGAAGGTCCAGATAAATCAGAGCCGGATAAACAAGGTTTTACTGTAAGTGTAAATGATTAAGGAATACAGAGTATAAATATTAATACAATTTTATTGCGATAAACAATCATAAAATTTATATCGCGATAAACAAATGCGTCCAAATGGTCAAGCCGTATTTTACCATAATAGCTCCTAAAAAAAGATTTTATTGTTACTTTTATTTATTTGTCGTTGTTCTTGAGGAAACGACGGAGAATGATTGCCAGGACTTTGTTATGAATGTACTTCAAATTTATTACATTTTTTTCTTTCATTTAATCTTCCTTTTCAATCCAGTTTGGCACTTTGTCTTCTTTTTGTGAGATTAAATAATGAAATAAAAGAAATATGTTAATAGAATATTAATAACAAATAGAAATATGTTCACGATAAAAGTAAATTACTGCTATCTGTTCGTAAACTTGGCTCATTCGAATCTGGTCGATACATATTATTAAATTGCATGTCGGTTTTTGTGGCTCTGCTTTGAATTCATAGAATGGAACTTTCTTAAACAAATGAATACTAAGTGAGAGCAGATTGAATTTATATAGTATTTGTATAATTGAGAAGATTTTGTTTTTTGCCGAGAGAAGCAGAGTTGTAGAATCATGAAGGAAAACAAAGAAGTTGTCATCTGCTTGATGAAAATAAACATACACACATATACCAAATATACTTAATAATGTATATATATTAGAATGGTCCTTATTTTGGGCATTTTCGAATTTTTCCGCGGACAATGGCTCATATGGTTCGAAATAGAAAAAAATATCCCCCAAGTTTCAAGTCTCTATCTCATTTATAACCTTATCCCCCAGCGATGTAAGTTTCCTATCTAAATAACATGGGGTTTTGGCAATTTTTTATTCCGGTCAAAGTAATGGTTCAAAAAATTTGAAACTCTTTAGACTTTGTCCTTATAATAGTAGCTATCAATTAGAATTATCACAGATTTTTATCTATTATAATTTTGGAGTTACAGCTAGATAAATTACTGCTATATCTTAGTGTTCCTAAGTTATAGACTCCAAAACGATAGTAGCTAAAAATCTCTAAGAATTCTGAAGGATAGAAACTATTATAAGGATAAAGTATACAGAGTTTCAAATTTTTTAAACTACTACTTTGGCCGGAATAAAAAATTGATTGCTCAATTCCAAAAACCCCATGTTATTTAGATGGGAAACTTACATCGCTTTGGGCACAGGATATAATTGAGATAGAGACGGGAAACTTGGAAGATATTTTTTTTTATTTATTTCGAATCATATGAGCCCTTGTTAAAAATTCCAAATTACCCAAAACAAGAACCACCCTAATATCTACACACATATACCAAATATAAATATGTATATATATACTTTATTTGTTTAAGACTATAATTTCGATGGCTTGGCCTTCATCATCAGTCTTGTTAATTATAAATATTTTTTCTATTATTTCTCATGGGGTCAATCACCACTGACTCACTGTTTGAGTAGCCTTCGAAACTATAGTCTCAAACATATTACATTTAAAGTATAAATATATGTTCATTTTTATATTTGATATATACTTATGTGTGTATGATTATTTGCATCAAGCAGAAGACAACCTCTTTGTTTTGTTTTTTTGTTATGAGTATATGTATACTTATCTAGGGTATAAAGTATAAACAAACAGTGAAGAAAGCGGCGAGGTGGATTTTCCACTTTCATTTTTTCGGTATTTAAAATTTTTGAAAAAAAAATGTAAAAAAGAACTAATTGATAATTCAATGCTGCTATTCAGACAAGGATATGGATTTTTATTATAGAATTTTAAGATTTCTAAAGAGTCAATTGTACTTATTAAGTTTGGACTGCGTTCTGCTCTTCTTCCACTCCACCATTGAAAATGGATAAAAATAAACTCTCCTGGCATCCACTCGCACATTTTAGGTAGTCGATTTTTGCACAAATATTTTCCCCCGGTCATAAAGTGTAACTGTAGAAAATTTGGTTTAGATCGGATAAAGGGTGCTGTAAGAGTGTAAGCGAACTCGTCACAAGCTTCCTATTTTATATATAGGTAGAGATATAATATGTTTATTTGCATCAACCAGAGGACAAGCTCATTGATTTCTCTTTATGAGCTTTAGTTCTGTAAGAAATTGAAATAGAAGCTATGTTCATATATTATAATGATGATTTTCCTTACCAACAATTTTCAAAAATTTCTTACATTTATTGTTGATCACCCTGTATAAGTTCACAGTTGACTCTGGGCTCATAGAAAGAATAATAAAGTTGAAAGAAAGTTAGAAAGTACAACAAGATGAATTGAAGTAATTTGAGAGTAAATTCATTGTGAAAGATTGCATGTTATAGAATTCGAGAAAAATAGGAATAGGTGGTTAGAGAATCCCAAATTCTATTCAATGAGATTGACAAATGAGTTAAATGGATATGATTCTAATTGGCAAACAAAACTTGATTGAAAATAAGACTACTACGAGGATTACTAATGCATTACTATCTATAAAAATGTAAAATGTGAAAAAGTTTAAGCAATAACCCAAGGATCGAGAGGCTTAGCAAAAATGGAATCTATTATTAGGTTAATGGTTTCTTAAGTGCATTGAGAAAAGCAAGTGGCTATTCAATATCTACAAAAGAGGTATTGAAGCCAGGCAAATTCGTTGTACAGTGTGACAAATTGTGTGGCCATAACATAACACCTGGAATTCAATAAAAAGCCAAGATTTCTTGAGGCAGATAATGCCACAAAAGAAATAGGATATTTCTAAGAAAAATCAGCAGCAAAATTGTGACAATCGTCAAATTTATCTCACAAATATTTATCATCAAAAAACAATTCAATACATAGCATTAAATTATTTGTTAGAGACTAGAGTTTCGAAGGTTTGGCCTTCATCATCAGTCTTTTTAATTAAAAATATTTTATTTGTTATTTCTTATAGCTTAATTACTCGATTCGTTTTATTTTTATAGCATTCGATTTACATAAACGATCGTAGCTGGCTGGCTGGCCGCTGATGTCTTTAACCAAACCATGTAAATAGAACTTTTCGTCTAATATGGTTGTCTAAATACAGGCGTTACAATCAAGTGCTGCCATCTACTAATTTCAGAGCGGCCAAATTGGTAAATAATTAGAAACATTTTTAAGCAATGAGAATAATTTCTATTATGTTAATTATCCATATTTCATTAAAAAAAATCTGATCTTAAATATAGGATACGCTCCATTGGAGGAATAATGAAGACAAAACCCCCTAAACTGTTTAAATAAAAATTGAAAGAAAATGTGAATTTTTTAGTCTTTAATTATGATGATTTTAAAAATAGGAAGGATTTGGTCTAGAAAGCTGAAAACCAGTGGATTTTAAACTTTTGAATTCAATCTTTTCAATTAAAGTGACCAGATTACTATTACAACAGGATAGTTTTCGTAGACAGGGTCATTTTAGCGTTGTACTCCTCTTTGCAACATTTTCTTGAGATTTCTAGTAATATGTGTGTTATTTACGAGGTGAGAGATTCAAACCCATAATCAACCCCTTTTACAAACAGGGAATACTGTGAGCCAATTCTAGCCCCGGTTCACAGGAGGAGTCTCGAGTAATTCCTACCCAAAACTTTAAAATGCAACGAAGAATGGTTGTCCCTCTAGTATTAGATCAAATGAACTAAATTTTAAATAAAAAAGGGGTGGATAGAATGATCCCTCTTTCTTTATAGCACTTAAGGCAAGAATTCCATTCCATGCAAGCCCAGGCCTGCTTTAGATTAGTAGAAGTTAATTTCTATAATTCTAGGAACGGACTTTTGACTATTCCACTTGGACTAAATGGATACTCGTTATTATATAGAGAGAGAACATTTAATTAATTAAACTCGGAAATGTTTAGAAATAATTAAACTCGAAATATTTCTATACGAGTTCAAATTGCTAATAGAAGTAGATTTTAAATTTCTAAGAAAATCACAAAAGCTTGTCGTCATCTACTACATAGATACGAGATGGAATGTATTATTTTTATATATATATATATATATAAGATTGTTGTCACCTCCTCTGAAATGTTACCTGATTTCACTAAAATTCAGACAAACATGTATAAACCCATATATTTGCTGTGACTAACTGCGTAGATTTTGAATTTATATTCTAAGTAAGAGAAAATAATTAAATCTAAAAAAAAATCAAATTTAGATATTTGGTAATTTATTTTATTTATTATTTAAAATAATTAATTCACTGAAACTCCAAACAGCGTATCGAGTCTTGAAAAAGTTTCACTTTTTCCTCCAATTTATTTTGAATTTGTTCACCAAAGTCAATGGATAGTTTGTGGATTTTAAATATATAGAAGTAGAATGAATATAGAATATGTTATTATTATTAATATGTTATTATAGGGGTTGTTAGTGGTTATTAAGGGTTGTTTACCTTTGGGTGAGTATAGGTAGCCTCTGATGTTGCCCCGATGAATTTTCGACCACAACTAAAGCGAAAACGTCTGATCGAAAGAATCCCGTTACTCGATTAGATTACGAAGCGTCCAAAATTCCTAAGAATTATATTCAATGGAAAATTCTCAAGAGCACTTTTTAAGCGAATTTATTATTTTATTATAATAAAATAACAAAAAAAGAGTATAATTAAATATAGATGCAGTCAAGAACTGTTTTTTTTAGGGTAATTAGATGGCGAAAATTTGAACACTCGAATTTTTTATGTTATTTTCTCCTCCGAAGCCAGCGAAACTTAATTAGTTATTAATTAATCAACCAAATGAACATAAATATATATATGTGGCCATAATTATAAAAGTGGACTAAGTCAAAAAATTAAAAAAATAGTTTTTTCATATTTTATGTTCCATCCATTTAAAAAGTACAGTAATAAGATGTCGGTTTTGAAAAATCGCATAAAATTGAACCGTTAAGTGAATTTCTAGTTGTCTCATTATTCAGAATTCGAATCTTGTTTATTTTATAAAACTTTAAATATCTCGAAACTAACAATCAATGACTTAGACCACTTTCATAATTATGGGCACATATATGCATGCTCTTATTTCAAATTAGGAAAGGCTTTTTGACTTTAGGTTCGAAAATATTACATCGAATTGAATGTCTAAATTTAATTATTTATCATTTATAATTATTGATTCACAGAGTAACGAGTCTTGAAACTTTTTCCCCAAATTTTATTTTTCCTTTTTCACCCTTTTACATTTGAATATTGTAAAAATATTGATAAGATAACATATGTAGTAGCTGATAAAGCTTGTATTTCCGAGAATAACTTTATTAAGGGTTGAAATTTTGTTTTAATCTCCTTTAATTAATTATAATTATTATTGAACACGAACAAATAATTACACAACATAATTCAACATCGTCTCAAGATATATTCCCCATTAACAAGTATCTTATTTTTTAGTCGAAAATTTGAAGTATAAAAAGATTTCCACTATTTCATCTAATTTCATTTTGAAGTTGTGTCCTATATTGTACATTCATTAGCTGTAGATAGTTTAGGGTCAATCCATTTCAAATCGCCCAATATAAATAAAATTTGTTGCTCATGATTTTATATTTTCCTGATTTTTTTATCATGAGTTCCCTATAGGTAGACAGTCACAAAACCGTACTTGAAAAAAATTTATATGCCATAGTTTTTTTTTTGGCAGCCATTTTAAAATGGTGGTTGGGCATATTTTAATGAAAAACGTGGTTTGCGGAAAGTTTAATTGCTAAGCTATTTTTAAAGATAGCAGAATAATTCAAAAACCAGTGTATTCACCATGAAATGAACTTCAGGTATACAGTATTTTAATTTTTCTATCATGAAAGAGAATCAGTCAAACTATTCCTGAAAAAACTCGGAAAAAATGTATAAATCGTTACTTTTTAAATCCATTAATTTTTATGAAGAAAAAGAGACTCACTAATAATAAGTTATTTCTGTGTTGTATACTTATATAACTACTTGCAGTATAAGTTGTAGTTCTGGGAATGCACTCGTTTTTTTCTAGAGCTTTTCAAAAATGACCAAAACCCTTTAAATGTCAATTTTTACAGGTCAATATCTGAAAAGGGACTGAATGAAAAAAATTGAAAATTTTACAAAATGTTCTTTATACAAATAGGAATATCTCACAAAAAAATTATGACTGATATTCAACTACATTTAGAGTAATAGTGCAGTGAATTTCAGTAAAAACGCTACCCTGCTACACGTTCATGCAGTGTCAAGCTTGCAAATAAGGACTTGAAATTATTACAATTGACATTAGTCGAATGATGATTAAATCATACATACTATAAATGAACAAATATTTCTTAATTTAAATAAAAATGGCCAGTGATAACAATAGAAGTTCTGATTCTTTAACTTGATTTACCGATACATTTATTGTACTACACTTGCGTACAGAATACACACAATCAGAGGCGTAGCAACGGGGGGGGGGGTGTCAGAATTAATGAAAATGATGAGAGAAGGAGTTACACTAAAAAAGGTGCATCCCCTAAAGCCCTGGGTTAAAACAAATAGGTACTTCAAGAAATTAAAAATAGAACATAATTCTTGATTAAACATATGAAATATATTTAATTACGCCTAGTTTGCCATAAGAACCGTATCTGCCCTTTCCCTGTATTATAGATACTATCATGGTGTCTGTTCAATGAAACCAATGAGCTGAGCTGAAATCAATTATCCCCCCTAAAGCCCTCTTTACGGGAAACAGGCGGTTTTCCAACGATCAGCACCCCTTCGCTGTCAATTTGAATAAAAATCGTCAAACGCTTTCGCCAACACTTTTATCCCTATGACCTCCAGAGACTGGAACTCGCTCCTGGCCACCGTCTTCCCGGCGACATAACCATCAGCTGTTTAAGACCCGTATCCGCAGATACTTTCGACCCCTACCCAGCCCATAAAATACTCTTTTCTTCTTCTTCTTTTCACGATGGAGAGGTCACCCCAGGCCTTTAGGGGATGCACCTTTTTAGTGTAACTCCTTCTCTCATCATTTTCATTAATTCTGACACCCCCCCCCCCCGTTGCTACGCCTCTGATTGTGTGTATTCTGTACGCAAGTGTAGTACAACAAATGTATCGGTAAATCAAGTTAAAGAATCAGAACTCCTATTGTTATCACTGGCCATTTTTATTTAAATTAAGAAATATTTGTTCATTTATAGTATGTATGATTTAATCATCATTCGACTAATGTCAATTGTAATAATTTCAAGCCCTTATTTGCAAGCTTGACACTGCATGAACGTGTAGCAGGGTAGCGTTTTTACTGAAATTCACTGCTCTATTACTCTAAATGTAGTTGAATATCAGTCATAATTTTTTTGTGAGATATTCCTATTTGTATAAAGAACATTTTGTAAAATTTTCAATTTTTTTCATTCAGTCCCTTTTCAGATATTGACCTGTGAAAATTGACATTTAAAGAGTTTTGGTCATTTTTGAAAAGCTCTAGAAAAAAAACGAGTGCATTCCCAGAACTACAACTTATACTGCAGGTAGTTATATAAGTATACAACACAGAAATAACTTATTATTAGTGAGTCTCTTTTTCTTCATAAAAATTTATGGATTTAAAAAGTAACGATTTATACATTTTTCCGAGTTTTTTCAGGTATAGTTTGACTGATTCTCTTTCATGATAGAAAAATTAAAATAATGTATACCTGAAGTTCATTTCATAGTGAATACACTGGTTTTTGAATTATTCGGCTATCTTTAAAAATAGCTTGGCAATTAAACCTTCCGCAAACCACGCTTTTCATTAAAATATGCCCAACCACCATATTAAAATGGCTGCCAAAAAAAAACTATGGCATATAAATTTTTTAATTTTGTCAGAACCATGGTCTTCCCAAAGTTGAGAGTGATTCTGAAGAATGGTGTCTCCCTAATCAGGGCAGCCAATGGGGGGTCAAGCTTGAATTTTTCTCTGCCCCCCCCCCCCACCTCCTCCGCTAAATGCTATATAAAACAAGTAAAGATTAATAATAATAGTAAATGGATTATAATAAACAACCATATGGTTTTATAGCGTCAAAAATAAATCATTTAAATTTTAACACGATTGTATTTTAAAATTACATTACAAAAAATTTTCCTCTTCCAACAAGTATGCCGGATCTTAAAATTTGCCGTCAGGGGCAAGTGCGTCCCTGCCCTCCCCCCCCTACATCCGGTCCTCTCCCTAATAATGTTCTGGAAATTTTTCATAGGGGTGGTTTGTTTCTGGATACTTTGTTTTCAAAAAAACATTATTCGTATAGAACTCCATAATTTCATATTAAATTTTAATTTTAATACATTAAATGAAACTTTTCGACAGCACATGTTGCCAAATTACAAGCCTAAAACAAGTCCTGACTAAAATAATTTGAAAAGTTTTATTAATCTTGTTTGAAAAATCATTTGCCAAAAGAAGAACTAAATATAAAAAAATATTAATTGATTATTTATCTCTCCATCTCGACCTCTCTTTTCTCTTCCTAGTTGTTTTTGTTTTCAAATTATTTTATTTATTAATCACAATAAATAAAATAAAGCACAACTTCTAGAGATTATTCATAAAAATTCAAAGAGATTTTCTTAATCTATGCATTTAAAACAAAAAATGACATGCAAGAGTCCATTATAGATGCACAAAAAAATTAATGCTTCTAACTCCATAAAGAATATTAATTTAATCTCTTTGTTTGGGTTTTTATATTTGTTCTTTAATCTAATGTTTTGCCCAGGAAAAAAAGATTAAAGAAAAACTAAAAGATAACTATATTTTTTCATCCATAGTACATTCCGATTCTTTGTTATAAGTAGAGACCGGATTCCTATGAAATTGGATATTTTGTTTGCTGCCACATACAAGCCAGGAGATCAATTATCTATCCGAATCATGCATCTTGGATAGTGTGGGTTAAATTTTATACTGCATATTTTTGCATATTTGAGTAATATTGCATAAAATTGCATATTTGAAGGATATTGCACAAAATTCCATATTTCGAGCCAAATACAGATGTTTTAAAAGTAACTTTTCGGAGATAAAATGAAAAAAAAGATTATATAAAACAGGAGAACACACTAATTTAAATTCGAAGATAACAAAAATAGGCCTCACCGACAAGAGTGTAGTGTTGGACTACCAAGTAGGAGGTTGGATTACAAAGGATGTAAACATAGCTAAAAAACAACTTTCTTTTTATTCGATTGTGCTTTAATTTGACCAGATAACATACTCTACACGAAAATGCCGAAAAGTTTGCAAACTTTTTCTTCCAAAGTAAAAGTGAGGGGTTTAATTTCCTTTAAATTCGTCCCCATTACGTCTGTGGATGTGGAGCGATTCTTTTCATCGTATAAATTAATTTTAAGTGACCGTAGACATAATAACCTGAAAAAAGTTTAGAAAAATATTTGTAAACATAAATTATTCACAATTACAATCAAATTTTAATTATTTTTGAGATCCTTTGTTAATTATTTATTTATTTGTTTAATGGCCTTCGGGAACTATAGCCCATTTTTGCCATTGAGTGTTCGTGTGTGTGGAAGTGTGTGGAAATTATTGTAGGGATCAGATTATAGCCGGTTAAATATTTGCATTATTATTTGTATCTCAATAAGAAAAGCAATACAATCGTTTCTGTTAAATAAAACTACCCCCCCTTTCCGTATTTTTCAATCACATTTTTGAAACATTATTACATTTATTAAGTTGATTTTAATTCAAGTGCACCTGTTATTTCTTTGGGTTTAAATATTTTTTAATTAATATATAAAAAATGTATTGAGAATTTTGTCCAATATTTTTCGTAATAAAAGTACATATATGACACTTGGTGTCTATAGCTTACTTTATCATTTTATTTCTTTCATAGCACGACTTCAAATATATAGGCTTTTTGTCTTCAATTTTAATTTTTAAGTAAATAAAATAATTTATTTTGCTATCTTTTACTGCAAATATTTGCATATTTCAACTTATTCTGCATATTACTTGCATATTTCAGCATTTTAACTGCATATTTTGGCAGTTTTTATAGTTATAAGTATTTTATTTATTTGAGACTATATTATTTAAAGCTCGCCTTCACTTCAAGACAACCTTATGCAAATATGAAAGATGGAGTGTTAAAATGTTTGTCTACCTCTGGTTAACTTGATGTGTCTTAACTGTAGGTCAACTTACCCATAAAGTTAAAGTCTTTGATAAAACTTCTTTTATTTATTTATTTTAAATTTGTCCTTAAGTAAATGAATCTATTCCCAACTTTGTTTGTGCTAAAAATAGTACTAGAAATATGAGGTATTTTGAAGTGCTATTTCATCGTATACTAATTATGGTTATTATACACCCTTCATATGAGCATGTACCTACTCGAATCTGTTATGCGATATGGTAAATAATGACTCATTGATGTTCATTGGGAAATTCTATTGAAGACTTTTAAAGACAAGAGAACAATTAAACATTATTCTATTAGTATCATCGGATTTGTGATCTTTATAATTGAGTGCTTCACTTGCCAAATCAATTAACTCCATTTTCTAAATTTTATTAAATTTTAATGCCAAAGCACTTGATTGACTCCTAAATGTATATATTCAAAACAAATTTCTGTACCTAATAATAACCTTAAATTGAAAGTTTTTGCCGAGAGTAGCAGAATTTTTATATATTGAAGGAGACAATAAAAGAGTGTGTCTATAATCGTTATAAATAAATAAAATTTATAATTCCAGCAGAAGACACACTCTTTTATTGTCTCCTTCACTAATAATAACAAAAAATTTTGGCCATTGAATAATAAATAAAAATGTAGATACATTATTTCATCACATTCTCAATTTGAAAAAGAAATATACTGTAATATTAGGAATTTAGACAAAGTAATGTATAAAATTATTTTTTAGTAGCTAAATTTCACTGATTTAATAATTATCGTATTGATCGGAGGAATGTCAGGCAATTTTTTATTCCACTGAATATCATTAAAAAACAAGGGACTTTTAAACTAGGATCTTTCGATTTTCGAGTAGGTGAATACTTAGCCAGTATTGAATATAATGCTACCAGTAAAACATTTTCCAATTAAAAATAATTATTATTATGCATAGTGTTCTTTATTTGCATTCAATATTAAATTTCAAAACAATTTTTTTAATTATATATTTTTGAAAAGATGATACATATCATATTACAACTGGAACTTAAAAAAGGTGATATTTTAGTAATTTTACTGACAAGATAATGAGGGTCGTCTTATAATCGAGGTGTTTGATATTCGGGCTAATTCGTTAGCTAGGAAGAATAAAAAGCTTTTTTAAACAATGACCTGGAGGATTGGATAAACTTGCGTTTTTGAAAAATAAAGATTATTTCGGGATTGAGTTGGTGGCAAAGATATTATCATATACCAGCTGCGAAGCTCGCCTTGGTATTGTCAAGATTGAGAATAGGGCAAAATGTAATAAAATAATTTGCAATCACCATAAGGTACAAATTAACTATGTGTGATTTAACTAAAAATTCAAATCTTAATTAAATTAATCACATAATAAAAGCTTCAACAGCTTCTATACTGGAAATGAATAATTTGAAATAAAAATAAATATATCTAAGAGTTATAATTTTTTTTAAGTAGTAATTAATATTTTGCTTTCTTTAGTGTTTGTGTTTTGGTTTGAGTAATGTCTGAAACTGAGAAATTGTCATTCGTTCATGTATGTTAATTCGGATTTCTAAACCCACGATAAACGAAAGGTCTTAGAAAGTTCATCCCATAATAATATCTAATGTCGAACTGTCTAGATTCTCATAATCCACGATAATTCAAAAACGTAAAGTCATAATTTTTTTTATCGGTCCGGATTCCACATTCTTATTACTAGTCAAGAACGCAGAATCGTTCAGGTCGTTGTGGTATCAAAAAATGTGTATTTATTTGATCACACACGAAGATATAGTTATATAGAGAGAGAGAGAGAGAGTTTTCAATTTTTTTGGATTTACCTGAAAAATTGAAAAAAAATCGAATTAGAATTTTTTAAAAAAATAAAAAATTATATCATTTTGATTTGGAAATTTTATTATCAAATTAACAAACGCCCAGCAGGATTTAGCTTGCAAGATTACCGAGGAAATTTTATTAGAAAAAATAAATTATTAATTTTATTAAAAACAAATGAGGCGACTGTGGGTCAGTGGTTAGTGTCGGGCCGCTGGCCTGAAATACGCTGGTTCGAGACTAAGTCTCGCCAGATCAGATATTTGCAGTCGCCTTCTCTTGGAAAGCAATGACAACCTACCAAGAGTATAATTTCCTAGTAACCTCTCCAAACTAGCCGTTCGGAACCGGCGTTAAAAAGTAGGTCCCGTATATCTGTGTAAAAACAGCTAAACACACTCAGCACAGGTATATGTGGAGAGGTGCCGAAACGTCAGGGAGACCTGATACGGGACTAAAAAGAAGAAGAAAAACAAATTTCGTTTAAATTGATTTTCTAAAATGAACATCCCATAATAAAAATCTGATAATTATTATTTAAAGTAAAGAAAAAATTTTAAAAAATGTTTTTTTAGAACTTTTTCAAAAAAAAAATTGAAAAAGTTCCAAAAAAATATTTTTCTAAAAATTTTCTTTACTTTATTTAATATGATTCACCAAGAACCTACACCATTCTCCCTTAATAAAATTAATTATTATTTATTTCGTTTAAATAATCTACTTATAAAAATAAATTAATTGTATTTAATTATTTATTTAAAAAAAAGTATTCGATAAATTTTTTCTTTCTATAAAAGCAAATGAAAAGAATCTACCGAAATGTCGAAAAAATAATTCCCTTATTTCTTGAAAATATTTTAAAAACAATTAAAAATAAAATTTAAAAAATAATAATAAATTCTCTGAAATGCGATTGGGGTAGAATGTCTCACCCTAGTATTGAAAGAAAAGGGTGCGAAATATAAGCTTGGGCGCTTTTATAATAATCCCGGATACAGGTCGAGACAAGTCCATATCCTTTGGAGACATTGAAACAAGCTCGGACACGAAATAAAGAATTTTCTATTAATCAAGTACCTAGGCATAGTAAGAGTTTTATCAAAGCGTCTACTTCTGCTTAAGACAGGCTATCTATTTTAATACTAATAATAAAATTGCATGCAAAGTCTAATATATAGAGTTGAAATATGTTAAAAAAAATTTCAAAATAAAAACACATGAAAAAGAATTATATTCTCAATCTATCTTATAGGTTAAACACGTATAAAATAATTTTTCATACACTCACAGCATAGTTTGGGAACCTCTGTCCTAACGTGTAAAATTTGGTTCAGATCAGAGAAAGATACTAGAATTTTAACCATTTTTATTTTTATTTTAACACCACCCTCTCATTTTAGACTTTTGGGTTTTAAAGCAATAGTTTACCCAACGTTTTAAAGTTTATCTAAACAAAATTTGTTCCAGATTCCCCTGCCCTATTTTCATGACTCATAACCATTAGAAAAAATACAATGTCCGTAGACTGCTGTAGCTAAAATTTGTTTCTCAATTCTTAAAGTTTTCTGAGATCGTTCATTGACATTTCAAAGATAATTTGAAAATATAGTCAATCCTAATGATAACAATAAAGAAAATTTAAAGAAAGTTTTCCCATTCATAAAACCAAAGAGTTTTTATTATTATTATTATTATTAAAAAGTACATCAACATTCTTAAGAGTTTCTCGAGAGTTTTTCTATAATATTTTTATAGGTTATTCAAGTTTAAACTTCTATTTGATTAAAATTTATTTTTTTATTTTAGGTAATAAATACCTTCCTAATACTTATACTTAGAGGATTTCTTTATTATCTTTTTCCATTCCCAACCTAAAAGCTCCCATCTCTCAGTCGAAAGCTCTCCAACTTCAGCCGCGGTTGCCTATCTTACAGGCTTCCCTGTTAAAACTATTTTTTAAGGACTAATTTAAATAAATGCAAGACATCACACATTAGTTTTGTGAAATCCAAATTCAAGATTTAATTTCAAGGAAGAAAGTTAGTAAATTTTATTGCAACCTATAGTAAATAAACGGTTTGAGAAGCATGTGATTCTTTTTACAAATCAAATGGTAGATTTAATTCACTGGCAAGTCCATTTTTAGGGTCAGTTTAAAGTAGAATGGGGCCCTGTTAGTTTAGCCATACTATCTACTAGAACATTGTAGCTCGTAAGCTAAATAAGATACAGACTTAAAATTAAGAAATTATATAAAATTATTTTCAGGGCTGTGGAGACGGGGAAAATGTGTCGACTCCGACTCTGAATCCAGCAATTTTTTCTTTTTGTTTTCTAAAAGGAATTTTTTTAATGATTAAGGTAGTTGTTTCACCATATGGGTTTTCTTGGATTTTTTTGAAATTTAGATAGATTATTATTTAAATACTTCTTCATCGATTGGTGGAAAAACGAAATTTATGTACAATATAGTCCGGAGATATTAAATTCCAAAGATAGAGTTTTTCAGACTCTAATAAATTGTACTATACGGGATATCGGAAAGTTTACATACATATTTAATTATAAGATTGGAGTAATTTTTGGAGACGGACTGATAAGTGAATTAAATGGATATCGATGAGGCAGTCCAAAAAAGAAGAAGATAATTTACACTATCTTTTTATTCATAAAACCGACGTTTCGGAGGCTATTCCCTCCTTCTTCAGGATCCTGAAAGGTCAGTGAAGAAAATCCAATGCGGCATTCCCCTCTGTCTCGTCTTTCAGTGGCAGTAAGAATAATACAGACACAGGGGAATGCCGCATTGGATTTCCTTCACTGACTTTTCAAAACCCTGAAGAAGGAGGGAATAGCCTCCGAAACGTCGATTTTATGAATAAAAAGATAGTGTAAATTATCTCTTCTTTTTTGGACTGCCTCATCGATATCCACTTAATATTTTTTTTTTTTTTTTTTTTTTTTTTTTGACTTTTCGGCCTTTCTAACCATAAGCCATTTTACGATACTATATATTTTTTAAATTTGTCCCTATCCCGGGGTCAGATTTTAGCCGAATGCCTCGAGTCGGATTCGAACCCGGGTCCACTTGGTTAGCAGGATGATGCTCTACCGACTAGCCTATCTGACCCCCCCCCCACTTAATATTTAATTATAATTAAGAAACGCTTGATACCATTGTTATAAAAAACTAAAGCAAAATTAAACAATAATTAATAACTAACTAATTCATTTTTTAAGAAAATTTTAATTCATAGTTACAACACAGTTTCTGAGATAATAATGAATAAATAATAAAAAATGTTTAAAGAAAAAATTTACACTAAAAACAAGCTGGCAACAACGAATTTATTTAACATAAAAAGTGGGTTAACTTTAGTACGTTTTTTTGATGTTTTTTCACTTCAGCCATTGTCGCAACAGCTTTCAATCGCTTATTAAGAACTTTTTGTTTTATAAATCTCCGTTTATAATGTACTTTATCTGACATTTCTATGATAAAATACATATATGCTCGGACAGAGTTGCCAGATTTGTCAAATGAATACGGAATTGGCAAGTAGTGGTATATAAACAGCAAAAAGTTTTGGGCTTATGAATTATGAAGCCTTATTGTCTATTTTATATACTCTAGCATTAACTTTTTGCTAGTGTGGTCGCGAAACAACTACCTTATTATTGGAAATTGGCACAAAACTGTTTCTTGCCATAAAGACTCCCAGGTAAATAAATAAGGGTTAATTTCGTTTTCCATATTTATCTGCCATATGCAATTCAGAAAATTTTTACCAAGGGTGGTTTTTATCACACCATTCTCTTTAGTTGGAGATTGAAAATATATAATCCATTTCATTTATTTAGGGTTGTTTGTTCTTCTCGTTTTTCTGTTTATTTATTAAATAATATTGAAATAGTTTCCCCCATTCAATGGACAAGAAGAAGAATCAACATTGGAAATGACCCCAATGAAAATATTGTCAATACTACATTAAGGCTTCAAGTTGATAGGCATATAGAGTGGTTTGCATTAATCAATATTAATTCTGACAATAAAATGAAATTGGAAGACTTAGGTGAAACATAAAATTAGTAGGTAATGGGGATTAATCAATCTGTCGAAATGTTATGGCGAACCTTGCATAATTTCACTATGAAACCTCAGGGGTGTCCCTGGAGAGATTCAAGATGTTATTTTCAAGAATTAAATTTTTAAATGGAATATTTATTACTATTTAATTATTATTAATAAATATATTTAAAATAATTTTAATAATAGTTGGTATTTAATTTTTTACTTTACCATACAGGGTATGGTCAAGTATTGTAATCGTGCATGAAAAAAGTGGTTTTGTTCCTTCTTTTTTTCGAAATATCTCAAAAACGGCTAAAAGTATTTGATTAAAAAAATTGAGCAAAACCATGGCATCTCGCTCTACAAAAAAGATCTAATAAGTGAACATCGAAAAAATTATATTTTTTGAGATAATAATTGTTTTGTCAAAATGTCTGTTAGCTAGTCTGTCTGTCTGGTTGTCCGTTAGTCTGTGCGTTGCCAAATTATTGTGAACGAGCTAGCTCAAAAACTAGTTTGAATATCGAAACCAAATTTCATACGTAGTTTTGGTCCATTGAGATTAAGATCTGATTAGATTTTTGTGCATATCGACCCAAAATTAAGGAGGCTGGAGGGGGGGGGGGGTTAAAAATTAAAAATCTAGGCTATTTGAGCAAACTCAACCAAATTTTGTATACATAATCAGTGGGACCCCAGAAGTCTAAAAATGCAAAAACTAACCGCACAAAATGGGGAGAGGGGAGGGGAGGAGGTCAAAAATTGAAAATCTTGGCCATTTACCAAACTCAACCAAATTTTGTATACATAATCATTGAGACACCAGAAGTCTAAAATTACAAAAACTAACAGCCCAAAATGGGGGGGGGTGTAGGGTCAAAAATGAAAACCTAGGCTCTTGTACCAAACTCAACCAAATTTTGTATACATAATCAGTGGGCCCCCAGAAGTCTAAAAATGCAAAAACTAACCCCCCTCCCGTACATGATTATAAATAATTTTATTAAATATAAGTGAAGGGGCCAGGTTGTATGGTAAAGTCAAGTGGTTGGGCACATCAGAACACGTCAGCTTATTTCTTCAAATTTCTAGATTCCCTGAATCATAATTGCCGAAAATGGTTTTAATATATTTTGAATATAAATTAAATTTATTGGTAGATTAGATTTCTAAAAAATCAAGCCCTCGGTATATTTAGGGAAAAGAGAACTTTGTGAAGAAGTGGATAAGTAGGTATAAGCAATAGAACTGGTTCGACTTATAAATTTACAAAACAAGTCAGGGCTCACTCAACTAAGAACTATCCAAATATTACATCTGACATCTAATGATTGGATTTGTCTAGGCTAGGGGTCGGCAACCTTTTGAGACGGAAGAGCCAAAAGTTACAATTTACAAAATATCCCAGTATTTAAAGAGCCACTAACATTTTTGTTTCAATATTATGATATTTGATTAGGATTAGGTATATAAATTTGATTTTTGATTTAAAATAAATAGCTTTAAATATGAAATAATATTTATTCGATTGTTCCTATCCAATGGAAACAATCAAATATTATCATTATGTTTAAAAAAGGTGATCGAAACGATATTAATAATTATAGACCAATCACACACACTATCTTCTAACATAGGAAAAATATTTATGAAAATTTTGGAGAATAGAATAAAAAATATAATAAATTTTAACCAACCGATCGAACAAGCTGGTTTTAGATCTGGATTTTCTACATGTGATCATTTACAAGTCATCAATCAATTGATAGAAAAAACTCGGGAATATCAAATCAGATATATATTAAGCATTTCTTGATTACAGAAAGGCATTTGACACCATTGAACAAAGCTATATATTCAAGTCCATGCTCTCTCAGGGAATAAATCCAAATTACGTTTCATTAATTCAAGAAATTTACTCAAATTCAGAAGCAAGAATAATTCTAGAAGAAAACGGGTCTTATTTTCCAATTAATAGAGGTGTTAAGCAAGGCGATCCGCTGTCACCGGCACTATTCAACTGTGCTCTTGAAGATATGTTCAAAAAATTAAATTGGGCTAACAAAGGTATAAAAATAAACGGAGCATATCTAAATAATCTCAGGTTCGCTGACGATCTTGTTCTAATAGCAACTTCAAAAGACGAACTAAAAGAAATGATTAATGAAATTAATATAAAAAGCAAAGCACTTGGCTTAGAAATTAATTGTAAAAAGTCTGCATTTGTCTCAAACAGGGTAGAATCGGATATCGGTTTAGAAAACAACAAATCACATATAGAATATAAATCTGAAATAATTTATTTGGGACAGATAATTAGCTTCGAAGGCAGAACAAGTAAAGAAGTTGCAAGAAGAGTTAACCTGGGTTGGAATAAATTTTGGTCATTAAAATTCATCTTAAAAAACAAAAACATCGACCTAATCTCCAAAATAAAATTTTTTAAAGCATGTGTAATACCGGTCTTGATCTATGGAGCTCAAACATGGCCCATTACGGAAAAGATAGCTAATAAACTAGAAGTAACACAAAGAGCCATGTTAAGGAGCATCCTTAATATCAGAAGAAAGGATAGAATAAAAAATGAATATATATACAAAAAAACAAAATTAAAAAATATAACATATTTAATAAAAAAATTAAAATGGAATTGGGCAGGTCACATAGCCAGACTTAGCGACGAAAGATGGACCAAGATCGTAACAGAATGGTGGCCTATCGAAGGAAAAAGAAGACGGGGAAGACAACACAAGAGATGGTGTGACGATATTAGGAAGATAGCGGGAAATGAATGGAGCAGAACTGCCATAAGAAGACCGATATGGAAAGAAATGGGAGAGGCCTACGCCCAAACGGGCCTGGTGCAAAACGAATGAGCAATACTTAAATAATATATTATACTATACATGTAATAATACTAAAATCTTTTTTTGTAACTTGTTAGTTCTCTTTTATTTTTTAAATACTGTATAAATATACAAAATGTACCAAAAAAAAGGCTTAAATAAATAAATAAATAAAAAATATTTATTCATATAAAAACATACGAGTGTTTCGAACAAAACATATTAAAGTATTTTAGCTAACTCTGCTAGAATAACAAAATTAGTAATCAAAAAATATAACCATAATTATTGAATAACGAGCTTTTCGTGCGTGCCTTCGGCACGCCCTCGAAGCTCGGCCCTCCGGGCTGAGTGCCCTGGCGGACAGCGTCTCGGTCCAAAAATTTTATTCCTCTTAAAAAACCACACTCCAAATGTATACCCGTAAACTACCGAAAATACATCGTCTCTTAAAAGTTTCGCCTCTTTAATTTTTGAGTGGCGGGGGGGGGGGGGGAGGAATAATTATGAATATATTTAAATTTAAAATTTAAATTTAAATTTCATTTTTCCTTTTCAAAACAAAAACAATGAAATGATTTATGAACTGAAAAAAATTCGCAGGCTGAATCATGGAAATTATTCAAATTTACGCGGTTCAATTAATTTAATTAATTACAAAAAATATATTTAATGTTTCTTAATTTAAAATGAATCGGAGTCTTTCATTTCAAAATTACAATTATATTTCAAATTTGCCTGGTTAATGAAAATCGATTGGAGCCATCAGTTTAAAATCCGAGCTGACAATATATTTCAAATTTGCCTCGTTAATTAATATATATTTAATGTTTCTTAATTTAAAATCTATTGGTGTTTTTTCATTCGAGTTCAAATGAATACAATATTATCTAAATCAACAATTTATAGTTTTAGTAACAGAAATCATGGTATAAATATTAATGCAAGATTGGTCTAGTGGTTAAAGCTAATGACCTTAGTTCAAGAGTTCGTAGGTTCGATTCTAGGGAAGAGGGAAATTTTTTTAGAGATATTTCTCTTAGCGTTGTTACAAATTAATCTAGATAAATATATATAGTATAGATAGTTACATGTTGAGTGTTTTTATCCTGTTTGCAGTATATTTTTTATTTGCAGTATAATATTTTTTATGAGTTTTGAAAATAAAATAAAATAATTATTAATATTTTCGCATGGAACTGGAGAGCCCCATCTTGACATCGAAAGAGCCTCATACGGCTCGCGAGCCGCAGGTTGCCGACCCCTGGTCTAGGCTGTTGGCTTAATGATTTAATTATTTGATATTTTATTTTTTATAGGCAATTTAAGAATCAATAAATTTATTGATTTGATCGTTCATAGTGTATTTTATTAATGGTTAAAAAGGGAGAAGTTTTGTCCGGTGATTATTGCTGTAATATCTGGGGTCATTTGTTGGGTCATAATTCCAACGTTTCAGATTTTGTGAACCGGGAACGAGAACGTTTAATCTTGTGATGACTTGGGAATTGGATTTTCTTTTTTATTGATTTATGATTAATAACTTAAAAACTATTTCTATTTCAATAGAATTTCATATCATTCATTTTCTAATGCTAACGAATACCGAATACATAAGCCAGAGACAATATCTATTCATGTCAAAACAGAGTAATTGTTTATCAAGGATTTTAGTCATTGTTTTCCAACTTTAATTAGATATAAATAATAGGAATATCAAAATCTTTCAGACATGATAAAATTAAAAAATTAATAAAAAATATCTACTGTTGGGGTTCTGTTTCTAGTCTTCAAGTTATTTTTTAAGTTATGAAAGTCATCTATATATATAGTCGACTTAGAGTGTAAACCTTCCATTTTTTTATCATATATGACATATAAATACCGTTCCAAAGAAAAAGAGATGCAGCATCGTCCAAGTAAAACTGCCACTTAAAATTACGATCGTAAGTTGTAAAAAAAATGTGAAAAATAATTTTTTCCATAACACCAATATTAAATTTTGTTTGTTTTTTCTCTGTCCTGTAAAATTTCCTTGTTGCAGGTTTACTCTCTAAGGCGACGATATATAAAATAAAATTTATCAAATTAATAATAATCACAATATATTATTCGATTGTTACTTCAGTATTTACTTTTATTTTATTTGGTTTATTTATATATTAGAATAAATTTTCTCGCCTGAGACAAACGGACTGATAGAAATTTTAATTGAGAAGTGGTGGAAAGGGTGTCGGGTTAGCCGAGGGGTTAGCGTACCATCCTGCTAATCAAGTTGACCCGGGTTCGAATCCGACTCGAGGCAACCGGCTAAAAATCTGATCCCTGCATAGAAGTTTTAATTTAATATCAGTATCGTAAATTGGCTAATGGCTAAAAGGGCCGAAAAGCAGAAAAAAAGTGATGGAAAGGCAGCCCAAGGATAGTGGAAAAAATTCTCTCGAATAAAGTAGATTTATTGGAAATTATTTTTGTCTTCATTAAAAAAACAACGTTTCTGAGAATTTTTCCTCCTTCTTCAGGGTTTCAAAGGAGTCATTGAACCCTGAAGAAGGAGGCGAAAATCCTCCGAAACGATGAATTTTGAGTGAGGGAAAAATGAATTTCTAATAAATCCGATTCGAGAGAATTTTTTCATAATTCTTGAGCTCAATCACTTCTCAATTGTTTATTTATTTATTTATTTGTAATGATATTGATACAAGAAATTACACCAAGTACAACTTCGGTATTCCAGAGTGGACCCTTGCATCGTGAAAAGAAGAAATTTTAGAAATTGGGTCGGAGTTAACATTAGAAATCAAGATCAAAAAAACCAAGGAGATTAGAATAGTTTGAACCTCTAAGAAATATTCTTATATTTTTTAATTACTTAACAAGGAATATTTCTGAAATCTTCGGCGTTATTTTAAATCAGGTCAGTATTTAAGCAATGAATTTTTCATAAAAAGAATGTAAAAATAATTGGAAGGTTAATCTTATCAAATGTGAGTAATTAATCAGGATGAAATGTTAATCCATACCTACCGTGGAATGCGCAACTCCTATATTACTCTAAGCTCCCCATATAGTTTTAATTAAATCCACCTCGATCTATTAAATGTTTTTGCGTCAGTTTATTCTAAAAAAGGGTACTATAGAATTGTTTCAATTTATTTTAATTTCTATTTGCAAATACTAGGATTTTGATTAAAAGCATAATATTATGTGACTATTAATTTGGTTAAGTAGCTGCTTATAAAAAGAAAGAAATGGACCATTTATTTTGAAAGTGGTGTAAGTTCATTTTTTAAAAAAAAAGAGATACCACTTAATTTGTGCTTAATTTAGTGTAAACTTTTTATTTATAACTAGTTAATTTTAATATCTTAAAAAATGCCAATGCTTTGTTCAAATTAAAATTGGCCAATAAACGAAATTGCATAGGCGTTGATTATGAAAGTGGTGTAAGTCCAATTTCCATAGACATTGATCATGAATTTTTACTATCCGGGCATTCGTATTTTCCAAATGATGCAGATTTTGTTATTATAGAAATGACATTAGGAAAAAAGAATTTCTTGTACACACCACAGGAATAATATGATGTTATAAAACAATGTAGACAAAATAATAAATTTATTTTACACGAAATAAAACGAGAGAATTTCGTTTCAACAAAAAATCTACAAAACGCAATTCAAAAAAGAATAAGAAAAAATACTAACGGAGAAAATATAAACTGGTTGAAAATATGTTAGAATAATACCAATATCTTATCATAAGTTTAACGTCGTGATTTTTTAATTTTAAAACCCATTAATAGTTCATGACAAATAAAATTTATTAAAATTAGGAATTTTAAATTATTATTTTCAAAACCAAAATGGTTGATGACAAATAAAATTTATTAAAATTAGGAAATTTAAACTAATATTTTAAAACCCACTATGGAGTTCAGCGAGATGCCCGCCGAAGGCGAGGCTTCGCAGATGGTATAAATATAATTAACGTTCAAAATATAAAATACTACTTACTCCTATTATTTTCTTGTTATTATTTATAAATAAAATAGAATTAATACAAAATATATTTAAGCGTTATTTAATTTTTCATAATTGAAATTAAATGATTTTTACAATTGACTAATTATGCAAGTGGTGTAAGTCCATTTACAGCCAGTAAATATATATTATTTAAGTTAAATTTGCCTAAAAGAAAGTTAAGCTGACGTGTTCTGATGTGGCCATCCACTTGACTTTATCATACAATCTAGCCCCTCACTTACATTTATATTTAATAAAATTATTTATAATCATGTAGGGAGGGGGGTTAGTTTTTACATTTTTAAACTCCTAGGGGCACACTGATTATGTATACAAAATTTGGTTGAGTTTGGCAAATCGCCAAAATTTTCATTTTTTGACCCTCCACCCCCACCCCCATTTTGGGGGTTAGATTTTGCATTTTTAGAATTCTGCGGGTCCACTGATTATGTATACAAAATTTGGTTGAGTTTGCTCAAAAGACCTATATTTTTAATTTTTAACCCCCCCCCCCCCTCCAGCCCCTTAATTTTGGATCGATATGCACAAAAATCTAATCAGCTCTTAATCTCAATGGACCAAACTACGAGTGAAATTTGGTTTCGATGTTCACACTAGTTTTTGAGATAGCTCATTCTCAAAAATTTGGTAACGCACAGACTAACCAACTAACTACTAGTAACAACCAGACAGACTAACAGACATTTTGACAAAAGAATTATTATCTCGAAAAATATAATTTTTTCGATGTTCACTTATTAGAGCTTTTCGTAGAGCGAAATCTCCATGGTTTCGCTCAATTTTTTTAATCAGAATAGTTTCAGCCATTTTGAGATATTTCTAAAAAAAGAAGGAACAAAACCACTTTTTTCATGCACGATTACAATACTTGACCTTACCCTGTATGGTAAAGTAAAAGACGATTCTTATGATACATGAATGTTCTACTAATGTCTTCTCTTAATTTTACCTTTGAAATAAATTTTATATTAAAATGATTATATTATTTACTCACCCATCAACCCCCATATTTATATTCTGAGAAAATGAACAGGAAGTTGAAATGACATTTTGAGTGATACGTCAAATTATTTCGCTCAGTTTAGTTGATATTAAACCAATTTATATTTAAAGATGTTTACAAAATTTAATTAATTAAAATCGATAAAGATAAAATGTACCTTGGGATCCTCCGGCCCTTGGCAAGTACCCTATCGGCAGTCCCGTTTCCGTCAGAATTAATCAATCAATATACATTACAAGTAATCAAATATATCTACATTAAAATCATAAATGATCTATTAAAGCCATAACTTAGAAAATGTATTTGTATTATTATATTTAAAAATTTGCCTGCCTCCCAAAATATATCTATTTGAGTAAATGAAAGTTACCAATTTATGTGATGGTGTCAGAGAAAATGGCCCTTATCTTCACCCACAGTTTTTTCAGGAATGGCAAAAATATGTGTTAAATGTGGGTATAATTTTTTATTACATATTTGAATTCAGCTTCAAATTTTCAATCAGAATAGAATAATAGCTAGGAGTAAAAATGGAAGAAAAGCCCTATTTTTCGCGTCAAAATTTTTTACTTAGAGAAAGTGGTGTAGGTTTTAGGTGAAACATGATATTAATTAATAAAATAAAGGGTGTATAGTTTCACAGTGAATGAAACTTGTAAACTCCTGATGATGGACTAATAATTCGACATATATTGAGTTTGTATAAATCTCTTTGAGTTTTATTTCATTCACTGTTAAACTACACACCCTTTTCTTTATTAATTAATTGTCAAAATTTAAACAGCTCTAACTCAGAACTATGTTTTATACTTCTAAATATTCAAAAAATTCATAACTGAGTCAATTTTTGGAATTTTGGACGTGAAAAAAGCGTTTTTGTTCAGTTGTTTCTCTATGAACAGGAGATATCATTAGTTTGATAACATTAATTTGACCAAGTGAAGATAAGGGCCTTCTTCCTTGACACCATCACATATTATATTTTTAATTATTCACTGAATGTTTTCAATTCTACCGCTTATGATTTATTTATTTATTTATTTTTTGTTTATTAATTTGTTTATTATAATTAAATATTTCAATTTTTGTGATAATTAATCAAGATTAAATTAGGTGAGTTCAAAATTTGTGAGATTAGATCATAAGTTAGTTCTTGAGTTGAATTTTGTTAAAGAAAAACTGTTTTAGATTATTACAACAGTATTTCCAGTCATTGTCTGGATTGGATCCAAAGATTCAATTGGAGTTGCCAAAAAATGGATTATTGGAAAATGTGACCCACTTTAAATTATTCTAAACAACATAACATCTTGTTAAATTGAGAAATTCTTTCGTTCACCTTTTGCTTGTTAAGGCTTGGCTGGTTAGTTTGAATAACTGGAAAATTATAACATTTTAACAAATTTTCTAATTTCAATATAGGTGGTACAGGTTTAAGAATTATCCAGTTCAATTCGTTTATTCTTAAGACGTTCATAAGAATTGAATCTTCTTAAATATATAATTCTTCAAGATTCGGTTCACCTCCAACCCGAGTCCTAAGATACTCCTTCTTTTTCTTCTAAGATTCGGGAATCACTTTTAACCTAAAGATCTTGCATATTTGATATCAGAGCCTGACATAAGAAAATCAAATCATCATGATGAGCTTATGCATTAAACATTAACGGTTTATCGAGTAAAATCTTCAGTTAATATATGTCTTGAATGTTTAACCCTAAAGAGATTAAAAATTTAAAGCATTTAACATAATTAAGTATAAATAAAGTTGATTATATGAATTTTAACAACCTCATCTATATTCGACGCCAAGCTCTGTAATACTAAAAGTAAATAAAATCCCATTCAAAACAATTCTATGAAAAAACAGTCCAATTTCGGAAAAGTAGTGAAATCTAGGGTGCAGCCAAGTTAAATTCTTCAAGAATAATTAAGATGAGAAAATATTAATTTCATTTAAAATGCATTCTTTCCTTTTGAATGACAATCTAGATTTATGGATTCTAAAATTGTAATTTAAATTATTTTCTTGAAACTTAGCTGTTACGCATTATGCATTACAGTAAATGAACTAAATACGGGACCATCCAAGTTCAATGAAAATAATTTAAATTAATTGCATTTTAATTGAAAATATTGTTTTTCGCAACTTAATTATATCCTTGGCGAATTTAACTTGGCTGCACCTAGATTAAATAAAAAATAACTCGATAGGTAGGTATTGAGTTACTATTTAACAGTGATATACATGGACACAACACCAGAACTAATCAGCACTATCATGTGCTGCGAAGTGCCAGGTATGTGGGTCAGAGGATCTTCCACACTGTTGTGATTTGGTTTAATGAACTGCCTGAAGGGTTGAAAGATGTGACAACTCTAAGTAAATTTAATGAAAATGTTGAACGATATTTATTTAGCCAGAGATTATGATTGCACACATGTATGATATTTGTAATGCCTGTTATAGATTCTTTGTGATCTTTTTTGAATGGAAAATAAATAAAAAAAAAAAAGATTTCACTACTTTTTCGAAATTTGCCTGATTTTTCACATAAATGTTTTGAGTGGGATCGTAAGCTAATATGTAGGTTTTATTTTTATTTATTCATTTTTTAGGGGGGTTAATTTACCCTACAAATTTCAACATATCGATTGAGAGGAGATGATGGAGAAAATGGCGACTCTCATTATGAATCTCCCTGTCTTCAAATGGCTGTGATATCAAATTCAAGCGGACCTTGACTTAAATTGTTATTCTTATTGATAATTTGATATTGTTCATTAATTAATTATTATCAAGAAGTGGTGTTTCTTCTTATATTATCAAAACAAAAAACAATTTTACTATAAGTTGAAAATTTTTCTTTTTATCAAAACCACTACTAAATCCTATTTAAAATGAATTTTTTTATATTTTTTACGGTTAAGTAATTGGTGAAAACGAAATTTTCTTTTTAAATATTCTTAAGCAAGTGAGTTTCTAAATCAAAGAACTACTTAATAGAACCAAGAGTTCCAAATATGTCCCTCATTTGAACATCATTGAGATTCATAGAAATAATCCTCTAATCTTCTTGTAGTCCCACAAGAGATATGAATAGGGTTAATTTTGGATTTGGCCGATTCTGAAATTATCGACCAATTAACTCGTAGAAACATTTCTATCATTATCTATATATTTGATAGATAATATCAAAAGGCCTCTTTGGTGAATAAACAATATTATTGGAAATACCTTAAAATATCATTCACAAAGAATAGATAATTAATATTAATCAGCATGGCTTTGAAGTTAAATTAGATTCTCATTTTAGACTAGAATATGATAGCTCATTTCTATAATATAGTCTCATATTATAAGGGTAGAACTTATTCTTCGAAAGAAATTTATACGTAAGCTTCAATCTATCTCTTGAATTTTAACCCATCCCATTCTCTTCCTTGAATATAAAGTCAACTTTGACTTGATAATATTTCCATTTGCATTTATAAATAAATAAATAAATATATACCTATATATGTAGGGTGGTATAAAAGAGTCACATATTTTGAGAAGAGGTAGTATTCATGAAAAAATAAAAACATCTAATAAATATGGGCCTTAAAATAAAAATATTTGGAGCAGTGTGAAATTCATATTGATAATCCAGTATTTGTAATGCATTAGTAAATAAAAGAGTAAATAAATAAAAAATTGATAGCATACGAGGGTAGTCCCAGAAGTGTCCGACCTAACAAAGAAAACAAAAAATATCTCCTTTTAGCTCGATACACTTTTCCCAGCGAAGTTTAATAGCTTTGATACCCTGTTTATATTGAGAGCCGTCGAGCTCCTCAAAATAGCACCTATAAGCAGTCAATGAATTCTATTTTTCGAGGCGAATTTCCATTATATAATTTTTGTTAAGACTAGCCAGTGGAAGCTGAGATATCCTTTCCTCTATGATGTAATATATCTAGGCCATTCCACGCTAAACCGGAAGGTTTGAAAAATTTTAATTTTTGATTTCTTTCATTTTTTGACATTTTTTAGTACCCATCAAATGGGGGGGTCGGATAGGCTAGGTGATAGCGTGTCATCCTGCTAACCAAGTGGACCCGGGTTCGAATCCGACTCGGGGCATCCGGCTAAAATCTGACCCCCGGGGTAGGGACAAATTTAAATAAAATAAATAGTATCGTAAATGGCTTATGGCTAGAAAGGCCGAAAAGCCATAAAAAAGTACCCATCAAAAAATTCTTCCTAGTAAATTTTGAAATTTTGTTGATCACCCGTTTAACAGATATCGAATTTAGGTTTTTCCTTCATAATTTCTTCAAAAATGGTCCAAATTCATTTTTTTTTTGTTTTAAAATTAGTTTTTTTTACATAATTTTTAGAAAAAATATAAAAAAATTATTTAAAGTATTTTTATATTTAATCTTAGGTTTTGAAAATTTTAATCTTCCTTTTAAAACTGTATGTAGGTACCTACTCTTCGAATTTTTTGATAATTTTTCAAAAATCGAAAAAAATAGTAATCATCATAGGACCACTATCAACACAGTCTTAAAATTTGTAGAATAAATAAAAGTTTGAAAGAAAAAATTATCAAAAAAATCGAAGAGTAAAAAAAACAAGATTAAAATTTTCAAACACAAAAAACGCATTTAAAAACACATTAAATAATTTTTTTGTATTTTTTTCTAAAAAGTATATAAAAAAAAATTCAAAAAAGTTTTTCATTTGGACAATTTTTGAAGAAGTTATGAGCGAAAAACCGAAATTTATATTTAAATTTATTATAATTTATTTATATTTATATTTAAAATATCTTTTAAACCGGTGATTAAAAAAATTTCAAAATTTACAAAACTTTTTGATTGGTACTAAAAATGTCAAAAAATGAAGGAAATCAAAAATTAAAAATTTTTCAAACCGTCCTATTTGGCGTGGAATGCCTCATCTATATGCAGAGTATCATCTCCAAAGTTACCAGCAAAGTTTACCAGCGACTATAAAAACTAGCTGCAAGCCGGAATGTTGTAAAGATTCTCTAAAAAAGTTGAATGATTCATTACAATTAATGGAAATCATATTGAATACTTCCTATAGGGATTCTTCCAAAACTTAAAGTGACTTATGTAGAATTTAAATTTTATAAATGAAAGGGTTTTTTAAGTCACATACATGCAATATAAACATATTTATCAACTAAAATCTTTGATTTGACCTTAAATTCTTTTTTAAGGTTATCAGCGTCGTGCGGTTCATGGATGCTATGGATGCGGTGCATCCCTAAAATTTCAAACATTTAGAGTATTTTTAACCGACTTCAAAAAAGGAGGAGGTTCTCTATTCGACTGATTTTTTTGTGTGTGTCTATGTTACCCCATATCTCCGCCAATTGTGAACCGATTTTAAAAATTCTTTTTGCATTGGGTTCAGTCTAGATTCCGATTGGTCCGGTTTTTTTTTCATTGGTATTGGACCTTTTTTGATATGTTTGTTCAGATATAACTTCTTTGTTTATGAACCGATTTTAATGATTCTTTTTTTATTGGAAAGAGTGTACCTTAGGAGTGGGGCCATATTAATTTGGTCAAGTTCTGTGATATAATCAATGACGAATTAAAGTAAATTTCCAATTCTTATGAGCAAATAATTAAAATTATAATAAATAAAATCTTTTATAAAAAAAATCAATCTTAAAACGTTCATTTAAATCCCGCAAAAGTTTCTAGAATTTCTATATTTATTAATTTTATTTTATTATCATTTTCTGATGGGAGGTGAGGAGAGGAGAGATGGAGGACCAATCGATTTGATTGGGGAATAATGGAATTTAAATAATTATCGGAAAAGAGGTTTTTTTATCTAATTAGATTTTTCCTCTTATTAAAAACACGGACTAAATATGAATAAGGACACTCGATGGTGGAGAAGCAATCTCCGAAATCGAAGCTAAAATACAAGGTATACATTAATTAATGTAAAATAATTGGTTTAATAAAATTTATAAAAAAAAAAAATATCATTTTCTGATGGAAAGAGGAGGAGAGGAGGAGGAGAAGGAGATCCAATCGACTTGATTGGGGAATAATGGAATTGAAATAATTATCGGAAAAGAGGTTTTTTTATCTAATTAGATTTTTCCTCTTATTAAAAACAAGGACTAAAGATAAATAAGGACACTCGATGGTGGAGAAGTTATCTCCGGAATCGAAGCAAAATACAATGTATACATTATTAATGTAAAATAATTGGTTTAATAAAATTTATAAAATAAAAAAAAAAATATCATTTTCTGATGAGGAAGAGAGGGATTCGAGGAGAATATGGAATTGGAATAATTATCGAAAAAGAGGTTTTTTCTTTAATTAGTTTTTTCCTCTTATTAAAAACAAGAACTAAAAGATGATCAAGGACAATCGATGTTGGAGAAGTAATCTCCGGAATCGAAGCTCAAAAACAATGTATGCATAAATTCATGTAAAATAATTGGTTTAATATCATTTTCTGATTCATTCGCCCGACGCTTTCTCTTACGAGATGCATGCAAGGTATTATATTAAGTCACTATCGATAACATCACTAAAGAGAAAAATAAAAATAATTTTTATAAAAAAATAAAACCGACTTCAAAAAATTAAATGCAACAAATAAAATAATAAAACTCAAAAATAAAAATAAAATACACTAAAAGGTATAAAATAATAATCTAATTTAGTTACAACTAAACGACGAAACCTTTACATGAAATCACTTTTTGAAGTCAGTGCCAAATAAACTATATAAGCGAGCGTACTCGCCAATCGTAGTAAGTAAAATCCGTCGAGTTTGATTCATAAAATGTATATGTTTAGCACCGACTTCAAAAAGTGATTTCATGTGAATATTTCGTCGTTTAGTTGTAACTAAATTAGATTATTATTTTATACCTTTTAGTGTATTTTATTTTATTTTTGAGTTTTATTATTTTATTTGTTGCATTCAATTTTTTTGAAGTCGGTTTTTATTTTTTTATAAAAATTATTTTTCATAAATATAATCGGTCGACTTCAAAATTTCAGGAGGATCTTTAAATTTTCAAATGATTATCCGTTAGCAAGTTAGCGCTCGGGTTCGACTCCTGAGGGGATGAAACTTTCTGACATATAATATATACATAATAATCTACAAAAATCTTTGATAAAACTGTCCTTATTTAATTTCTCATTTAATTATATCCGTTATTTCAAATATTTTTATATTGGTTCTCGAAATGAAATAAAATAGTTGCATAGTTTCAAAGGGCAATTAAAATGAATGATTTTTCCGAAAAGAGTGCGGATAGAAGGTTTGAAGTCCCTGCTTGGTATATCTTCCAATTCAAGCATGTCAAAGTGCAGACAAGTTTTAGTCGAATAAATATTGTTTTCGGTGAGGAACTATTAAAATAATAATAACACAAAAAAGGAATAAATAAAGATAATTCGAGAATCTTTGGACTAATCCATTTCTAAGAACTCTCAATATATAAGATTGGAAATAACTAAGAGTGCTATAAACAGGTCATAGCAATAGAATTAGGAGAAATAAGATTTTCTTATAGGACAGGCTGATTCATTGTGGAAGATGGTCGATTTCCATCTCAGAGACTGTGGGCTTTAAGTCTCAAGAATTAATTTCTGACTCCTACCCTCACTCACTCAAAAGCAGTATCTGTTTGGGGAGAAGGTCCCAAAATATATTTTGAAAAAATCTAATGTTAAATTTGAAAAATAATGAAAATGATGCCGTATTCGATGAAATTTTCAAAAAAATAAAAAAATACTTTTTTGGGCAACATCCCTTTGTTGCAAAGTCATCAACCGCCACTGATGTTTTTATAATTGTATACCGCGAGTTGATTTTGAAAAAAAATTCCATTTTTTTTCAAATAAAGACACTCAAATCTTCGAATAAAATTTAAATTCCTATAGAGATTTTGTAAAATTGTTCATATCTAATAAGGATTTCATTTTAGGACGTATGTTTGACTATTGCTTGTTTTGATGAGTAGGAACTAGGTACGTACTTCTCTGAAAATGTGGAATAATTTTTTAATACTCTATTTATATAATTTTATTCAGAAACAGTACATTATCTGGTACTTAATAGATAATTTATGATAGTGTGATTTGTTTTATTATTATTTTATTGAAATTTTAGGGCGCTTCAACAATTAAGATTATTAGCATCTCAGAATTTATATAAGATGAGAGTATTTCTGCTAATTCTAACATAAAAAATATTTAACATTTCTCATTATGAAATTAAAATGTATATAGCTGAATAGTTTTAATAATTTTTAAAGTTTTTTCTATAAGAGCGCTAGCCAGTTGTTAAATTAATAAAAAAAATTTGATTGACATGTAACTAATCTAATTTTGAAAATATATAGATGAATAGGAAATTTTTTTATAGAAAATTTTATTAAAACCAGTTATTTTTACATTAATTAATGTATACACTTGTATTTTGCTTCGATTCCAGGAATTACTTCTCCACCATCAGTGTCCTTATTCATCTTTAGTCCTTGTTTTAAATAAACGAGGAAAAATCTAATTAGATAAAAAAAACCTCTTTTCCGATAATTATTTCCAATTCCATTATTCCCCAATCCCAAGTCGGTTGGTCCCCTCTGAAAATCCTCTCCATCCCCAATTAATCCGCCGAGAATAGGAGATACGTTTGAAATTCAAATATATGTGTGTGGGTTGAGTGAATAGTTATTCCGCGGTTATTTTTGCGACTTTTTTCACAAAAACTGGTGCTTAGATTCATTTTTTCATAAAAAATAATTTTCACTTTTCACTTAACGAAAATGCATATCCTTGAAATCTTATCCATATTCGCCATAATTATGCTCTACCACTTCGAGAAGGCTTTTTTATAATTTCATAGAATTTAAATAATTCCTGTGAATTAAGTTTTAACTTTTTTTTTTTTTTTATTAAATTTTAAATTTTATTAAACCAATTATTTTACGTTAGGTAATGTATACCTTGTATTTTAGCCTCGATTCCGGAGATTGCTTCTCCACCATCGAGTGTCCTTATTTATCTTTAGTCCTTGTTTTTAATAAGAGGAAAAATCTAATTAGATAAAAAACCTCTTTTCCGATAATTATTTTAATTCCATTTATTCCCCAATCAAATCGATTGGATTGCCCTCCTCTCTCTCCTCCCTTAAGTTTTAACTAAACAAATTATATTTAACAATATAACACTTTATTTCAATATACGGGAATTATCCCAGTTACAATTTACACTTTTACACAATAAATAATATATACAATAGGGTGGGTCAGAAAAGGCTTATGATTTTTTTTCCCCCAGATGTTGCACATTGGCGTAAAAAGTTTATTATTGATTAGAATTTAATTTATTTTAGGTTATTTAAGCCATTTAACAAGCATAAAACACTTTAGAGTGTGTTTATTATTTAAGAAAATTTTAACTATAAAAAAATTAAAAAATATCGTGATTTTTACAATTTTTCATAAGTTTCTTTAATTTTGGTACTTTTCCGTTAGCCGGGGGCAAATGTCGCCAATTGTGAACCAAATGCGAGTAGCACGAGTTTCGTGTGGCGCCGCTACTGACGACGGATTCTTTTAGAAAATGAATATTAATTAAAAATAACATTAGTAAATGCCCAAAAATTCAAATATGTAAAGTAGTTGCCGAGATTCGGTTAAGATATATTCGGAATCGGCTCGGTTCGCTCATTAATATCACCATTTCGGGTTGGCTAAAATCCGGCCAGTAATTACGAGCCGGGCAAAGCCGAACTGAATATATCTGCCGAACGAAAAGTTAGTTCGAGCAAATTTGCTTATCTAATGAACGGAATGATAAGCCAGAACCGAGCCTATGAAAAGTTCTAAAAGTGAAAAGTGTCAAAAGCCCTGAGCCTCACTTGAGACAATTTGAGACATCATAGTTTTGAAATTTCGAGGAATTCTACATTATTTGGCGATTTTGCGCTAACGGAAAAGTAGCTTAATTTTTTATGCCGTTTTTCTTCTTATTACAATAGGCAACTTTTCCGCACTAAAGCGATATCGAAAAAAAATTCAGTTTTTTCGACCCACCTAATATACAATTTATTAGACATTTAATCGTAGTGTGAACAATATATTTTGATATCCCTTACACTACGCAGAAAAAAGTCTAACTCTGAGGAGTTTTGCCTCAAGCATCACTATTCAATCCTGTATTTTTGAGTAATTTGTATTACATATGGGGATAAAGGATGACTGTAATACTGAGGCACTTTAAAATTGATATAATAAGGAATTTCAGAACAATCAATCGAACCATTCAACGGATTTGCGAAGATATCAAAGTCATTTTGTAGTCTGCGGGGTGATAATCTTTGGATATTTAGTTCGGTTCTTAAGTCTCTAGAAGAGGGATAGTTAAATGAAGTTAGAGAGTTATGAGTTGATGAGAATTTATATGAAATAAAAATTTATTTTGCACTCTTTCGATTTGGTCAATTTAATGTTGGACATGCGGTGAACAAATTAAATTGCAATATTCCAGCTTGCTTCTTATTAGGGAGTTGCAAAGTATTTTGAGATAGCAGTTGGAATTTTGAAATATTTTGTATTTCTATTTATAAATCCAAGAAGTTTAAAGAGATTGACCACATATATTTTTTATATGAAGAAAAAAGAGAGAAGATAACTCCGAAAATCACATATGGGAGAGAAAGCTACCACCTTTTAGGAATATGATAGTACAATATGTAACATATATGAAAATAATCGAAATGAACCAAACTTCCATTTGTGGTATAATAATACAAAAAATATTATTTTCAATATGTTGTTTCTAAAGATAAATGTTATATGTTACCTAATATTAAATCTCAAGCCTCCATTTGCTTAAATAATTCAACTGGAATTTGAAATATAATTCAATTAATAATCACGGCATATGTTTTTTATGTGAGTTCCTTAATTGAAGCGATACATGAAATTATCCTCACATATACACAATTTGATTTTGGTAAAGTTTTAAATAGAGAAATGTTTTACTATATTTTATAATATAGCACAAAGTAGAAAATTTGGCCGTTGAAATGCGATGATGCCGACTAACACAAGTATGCTTCATTTTCTATTTATTGAATTGAAAATATTTTAAATTAAGAATCATTCATTTTAAATAACTTCCAAAAACAAATGAATAAAGTTAAAGCTCTAGCATTTTTGGTTCAAACGAGAGTTTACGCTCTATCAAATTTTTAATAGGATAGGGATGGCGAACTAAAAATCGAAACATGTACTTTCTCTACTTGGATTTTAGCCAAAATATTGGGATACTTCTTCTAGCCTCAAGATACCTTAAGATTCAAATCCCAAAGCTCTGCAACTTACTACATCCGAGATATGAACGATAAAATATTTTTTTGGCGGCACTCCTAATTTACACCCCATTCATTTATTCAATCGGATTAAAGCTTAAACACGAGTAACAATTTATGACACTTGATAAGTAGACTGATTTAAAAAAAATCGTTAAAGCCGGTTTTGAGGTCTTCCGATTTCTGCCAAAAGTTTTCTGTCCTACTTCTTACCTATTTAGAACTTAAGTTTTGAATTTTGTAGCTCTGAGACTTATGGTTGCGAAAAAACAGAACTAGAACTCCAAAGCGTCAAATTTTAAACATTATGAAAAATATTCATTTAACAAGGACGCCTGTAGGGTATGCTAATAAAAACCAGAGACGTAATTCGGTTGCATACATACAGGCGGATAGCGTATTGCTAGAGCTATTCTTTACGTAGTAACTGGCAACATAGATAAAAGCAATGTATTAATATTATCTTAGACTTTGAATTTAGATAAAAAGGTCGAATTTTATACACACCTAATAACTTTGACACTTGATAAGTACACCAATTAAAAAAAAGTCGTTAAAGCCGTTAAAAAAAAAAAAAAAAAATATAATAAAAATCATTCATGTAAATGTCAACTTCCGCTGTTACGATTTCAACCAAAATCTTGCTGTACTCCTTCTAGCTTTGAGACTTACAGTTGCGAAACCCAGGGGTACACATATAGTATATACGTACATACGCACGGACCAATTGATTTTTGGTCACTTTTTAGCCTCTGAGGACAACAATATCCGGTATTTTGTTCCTCAGAGATAAAAACTCTTAAAGTGCCAAGACCCCGGGAGGCGATTACAATACTTACACATTATATCTTTGAAATATTAATGTGAAAGTAAAAATGGCTGAATCTGGCCAAAAAATTCCTAAATTTATCTCTCCGGTCTAACTTTCTAATTACATACTAATAAAATATAATGTATAATGCCCAGTTTACTGTGAGAAGTGCTTTCATGAAATTCCACAGAATACTCAAACTTTTCTTTATATCATCTTTCATTATTGAAAGATGATTTTTGAGGTTCTTAAATTATAAAGAAGTGTAAGGTACCTAAAAGTTCTTTTCAGTAGCATACTGTGTATTAGTACCTAAAAGAGAAGTCGGTCACTTTGTGGCTCGCTATCCATGTTATACACTCAACAGCAAAAAAAAAACCGGACACTTGATAATTTTTATTTTTTATTTTTTGATAAAATGAATTAAAATAAATTTTCTCATAAAATAACCCAGGGCTGTCCAACCAGTGGTCTGCGGTCCGCATGCGGCCCAGCACTGCAATGAGTGTGACCCAACATAAAATCATTAACTTCCTTAAAACATTGATATTTATATGTAGAGATATATTTATTCCATTTTTCGAAATATGAATGTACATTTGTAAAATATATGAAGCTTTTTTCAAAAATAAAATCAACAAAAAGCAAAATTATAAGCTCAACTATATAAGATAAAAAATATTGAAGCTACGAATATTTAAAAATTATTCTTCTTTTCATATTTTCATTTTCTAAAATATTTATTATTTCAGTAATTTATATGCTACGACACTAACAAAGTCTAGTTATCATTTTAGTACAAGGAGACAAGGAATTGGGGTTTTCTAGAACAATCACAATTAATTGATAATTTCTATCCCGGACCTGGACTAAAACTTGTCAGGACTTGTCTTTTAGATCTTTGCACGTTCTTACATGTCAATAGATAATGGATAGTCAGGGATTATTATATCCGTGACTCTTTTAAAAAATAAATTATTATTTCTCATATCCTTCTTTAATCCCATTTGATTTAAACCAGGGTTGTCCAACCCCTGGCCCAATATAAAAGTAATAAAATTTCTTAAAACATTGAGATTTATATGTAGATATTGGAAAACAAACAACAATTTGGTCTGACAATTTTTTTCGCTTAAACAAGGAATCTGAAAATCTACTATAAAGTTTTCGAAAAATAAAAGTGATCATTTTAAATTTTGAATCTGGAACTAGATTTCAAGATTTCCAGAAAAAATAATCATCATTTTAGTTTATTTTCGACTCCATTTGCATTAGAAATAAATTTTCTACTTGCAAACTTTCTGATTGAATGTTCTAGAACAATAATTAGATACAGATCTGAAAGAAAAATTGAATATTGTCTCTTTATTAGAATATAGGTTACTCTGGGTCAGTGGTTAGTGTCGGACTGCTGGCTTGAAGTACGCTGGTCCGAGACTGAGTCTCGGCAGATATTTGCAGTCGCCTCCTCTTGGAAAGCAATGGCAACCTACCAAGAGTATAATTGTCTAGTAAACCTCTCCAAACTAACCATTCGGAACCGGCGTTAAAAAGTAGGTCCCGTATATATGTGTAAAACAACTAAACACACTCAGCACAGGTATATAAGGAGAGGCACCAATGCCCATTTCGGGTAAGAAGATTAGTATTTTATATTAATTATCTAACTAGAAAAAAATATAAATAAATACTAATACATAATATCACTTTTTGTAAGTAATTCCTTAAAACATTTTTGTGTGATATTTACATATATGAGAAGTTATTTTCAAGTATAAAATATACGAAAAGTAAAATTAGAAGCTTACTATGAGCTATAAAATAATAAAGTTCTTATTTCTACATTATTAACTATCTTTTGTTAATAATAAATATCAATAGAATTATAATACAATTTTTTTCTTCAAATGTGGCCCGTGTAAGCCAAAGGTTGGACACCCCTGTTATAGGTATTATAATAATAATATTTATTTTGAATAGACTGTCTATACAAATACAGTATACAAAAGGTTTTACAATCACAAAATTGTGATTCTCATGCATTAGAAATACATCAAAGAACAAACATCAAAAGCACAGAAATATACAAATATGTCTTAAGCTTATAAATTATAAATTACTCCACAAATTCTTCCAGTGTATAAAGATTCAAAATAAGACTCACTCGATTCCCTGGCGTGTCGGCTCTTTCGCATTTTCATAGATAATTCCATTATTTTTACTCAAACGAGAAAAATTTGATATATCCCTCCCTCAAAAAACTCATTTTCGAGGAACACGCGATTTTCAAACATACAACACCTCTTCGCAGTCAAATTAGATACATATCTCTATAGAGAGTGGAACTCCCTTCCGACCTTTGTCCTTACCGCTACATAGTAACATCGTATCGTATCTTTATTAAACACTTAACATAATTTAATCACTTTATGTAAATAAATAATTACAGAGATGGCTCAAATAATAATTGTTATCATAATCACTTGTAGATATTAAAAAATACAAATCTTTAACAAAACAATCTAGAATAGGTTTATGCAATTGGATGTTGATGAAAGCAGTCCACGGTGGTTGTAAAAAATAAGACTATAGAGGTTTTAGTGTTTTACATTTATTTATTAGGCCGATCGTTTCCGAGATTTATTCTCTCCTTCTTCAGGGTAACAAAAAGTCACCCTGAAGAAGGAGAGAATAAATCTCCGAAACGTCGGTTTAACAAATAAATGTAAAATAATAAAACTTCTATAGTCTTATTTTTTTTTACAACCACCGTGGACTGCTTTCATCAACATCCAATTGCATATTTATACCAGTCCGTCTCCTAAAGAAAATCTCTATCAATAGGTTTATTTTCCACCAAACGTTTCGGGAGAATTTCTCCCTTTTTCAATGGTAAATTTTGAAAAAAAAGATGCTTCCTCAAAAATTTAGAAAGCAACACTAAGATATTAAATATTTTTATATAGACATAATTGTACAGCCTTGGTGACCAAATTACCTTTAAATAAAAATATAAGTATTTATGAAGTTATTTTCTCTAAAAAATTTTCATAAACATTAGAAAAACAATCCATATCCGAGCTTTTATTAATCGAATTTTTGTTATTTAAAATTTCGATCATTTCTAAAATTAATCTTTTTTCTAAGTTATATTCTTTATCTAAAATTTTGGAATTAGAAAAGTCAAAATTGTGTTTAAGGTTATATTAATAGAATAGTTAGCCATCATTAGATATTTATTACCTGTAGATATTTATTCCCTCTAAACTTTTTCTGTTGGAATACCTATTTATTGTTTATTTAGGTTTCCGAGGTAACTGGAAAAAAATGTCCATTGCTCTGGAGATGATTAATAAATTCTTAGTATTTTAGTACTCTCTTTAGAAACAACCACTTTAGATACGTAATACATATAATATTTTGAAAGATTTTTTTTCTAAGTTTGATAATCTAATATTTAGTGAACTAGTGAAAGAAAATTTTGGGGATATATCAGGTTTTTGGTAAAAAAATAACACCTTAAGTGTTTATTTCTGTGGTTTCAATTCATTATTGGATCATCTTAAGTAGTTTATTTAGGTTTCCAAGGCAAGCCATGCACCGACTGGAAGAAAATGTGCAGTTGATCGCTATTGGAATAATTAATAAATTCTTAGTATTAGTACTCTCTTTAGAAACAACCACTTTAGACTGTTATAATATTTTGTAGGTTTTTTTTTCTAAGTTTGATAATCTAATATCTAATGAACTAATGAAAGAAAATGTTGGGGATGTATCAGGTTTTTTGTAAGAAAAATAACACCTCAAGTGTTTATTTCTGAGGTTTCAATTCATTATTGGATCATCTTAAGTAGTTTATTTAGATTTCCAAGGCAAGTGATGCACCAAGAATGGAAGAAAATGTGCAGTGGATCGCTCTCGGAATGATTAATAAATTCTTAGTATTAGTACTCTCTTTAGAAACAACCACTTTAGATAATATAATATTTTGTAGGGGATTTTTTTCTAATTTTGATAATCTAATATCTAATGAACTAATGAAAGAAAACGTTGAGGACGTATCAGGTTTTCGGTAAAAATAATACATCTTGTTTATTTCTGCAGTTTCAATTAATTAATAGATTATTTACATGGCTAAAAACTAAAAGTGCTTTTGTTAAGGGAGAATGATATGGGTTCTTGGAGAAACATATTTAAATAAAGTAAAGAAAATTTTGAAAAATTTTAAGAAACTTTTTAATAAAGATAAGAGTAAATAAATATTTTATTTAATATGGATTTACTATGAGTTAAGGATACTGGGTCACTTATTTCACATTAAAATTAAAAAATTAAAAGATATAAAAAAATTTTTCTTTTTCAATATATATATTGAATATTTATTTACTCTTATCTTTATTAAAGATGTTTCACCTTGCACCAACACCACAATCTCTACTGATTAGAAACTTTTTAAGATTTAAAATATAAAATACTAGGTAGTTTTTTGTAAAAGGTTTTTGTGAAACCTACCTAGTATTTTATATTTTAAATTTTAAAAAGTTTCTTAAAATGTTTCAAAATTATCTTTACTTTAACTAAACGTACTGCTGAAGGGGACCTAATAAAGGGCTGGAAATTCGGATATGACAAAATTAGGATGCCTCTTTTGACGAAAGGCTAAAAATATAATAATAAAAAAAGATTTGAATTTATGAACAGAAATTATTCTATAAGAGCTTATATTTATTTATTTATTATGCTATATCTTTGGCTATTATATATCTAATGAAATTTCCTAAAAGGTTTATTTCCGAGGAACGAATCTCAATTATTAGTTATTTAGTTAATTCCTTATTACCACCTTATTATTTATATTATAAATTGGTATATATAATAAGCGAGGTGTTCGCGAAATGACTGTTAATGAAATTAGCGCTGTTGGTAATAAATGGCTAACACTCACGCAAGTCGGGTGCCTCGGGTCGCCGGGATCAGCTCTTCACCGGAAACATTTCCAGGGCATTCAAATGAAATGGTGAAATATTCACAGCTACTCAGTTGACTGCGGCTTAATTTTGGTCTGTTTTTCACATTCGGCGTACTACAATTGTTCACCGCGACTGGGGTCGAGGCGGCCGTTGGTGAAGTTTCTGTCACGTTCAGTTGCGTGAGACTCCGACTCCGGCCCTGCAAACCAATTCGAGATTTTCAATTATTTCAAAACACCAACCATTTCCTGACATAACATTTTTGATCTAATTAAGAGATGGACGGTGAATTTGTTCTGTTATCCTAATTTTAAAAATTATTATCTATTAAAGGGTGGGTTTCTTATCACAGAGAATCAGGCAAATTAAAGAGTACTGTCGATTGTGTAGATGATTAAGAATAACTCATGTCAATATGAACAATAATATCTGATAATATTAAACTTTTTGTTTGAGACTATCAATTATTAATTTAATTAAGGAGATGGGGACCAGTTACGACATTAGTTGAATATAGTATTAAATTTATTAATTTTAATATTAAAGATTTATAAATTAGAAATATTTTCTTGGATCCAGAGGAAATCCTAATATTTAAAAAATCAAAACAAATCCAAGTAAAATAATTTATTGAAAAGTCATTCTCAACCTACGTTTCAACACCTTTAAAGCCCTGACAAAAGGGGGGAAATTTTCCGAAACATCGGTTTTCAAAGATAGAAAATGACGTTCAAATAAGTTATTTTATTAGGAATATTTTCGTGTTATAATAGACTGGTCGAAAAAAATTTGTAACTCTATGCCTAACAATGGATTCTAGTATACTTTTAGTTATACGCTGATTACACTGATGACCAAATTCAATTTTTTTTTTTGCCCCTTTGAATGAAAATAGATGATTATTTATAATTCGACCCCGCTGAATCCAAATCTGAAAGTAGAAATGCTGTATCACCTATCGTTTTCCTCGGTTTTCATTTTTTGTTTTTAATAAAAATTTAATTCCCTTTGTAATAATACTTCGAAATTTTAAATTATTTTTGTTTCTTTGCTCATGAAATAGGATTTAAATATTTAAGTGAATAACTATGAAATATAAAAAAATTAAAAAATATGTATAGGACCGATTTTGACTGTTCAATGAAGAAATTTCATGCAAAAAAAAGGAAAAAACACATTTTTACTAGCATTTTCAAAATTTCTTTCTTGAACTCTGCGGTTTGTAATTGCCAGCAGAAATCTCTCCTTTGAGGTTCCAACAATAGTCTGCTAACATGTTCTGTAGCGATTTTCCTGCATATCGTTTCTCCAGGACAGAAATATCTTGTTGAAATCTCTTACCGCATTCTTCACTAACCGCTCCCAAGTTAAGGGCGAAAAAAGTCCAAATGCAAATGTAAAATGTGAATTTCCAAGGTCATATTGCACCCCATGTACTGATAACACTTCAACAAGTTCTTTGTAGTTTTCAGCTAATTCATTTCCAAAAAAATTACAGCATACTTGTCTGACTCTGTAACGGCCCAATAGATATGCCACTAACACTAAGTATAGGAAGTGCTTTTCTCAAGTACCCAAAACCGTCACCGTGTTTATCCAAAGCCTTAACAAAATTTTTCATCACCCCTAAATTTATATGCAACGGTGGTAACAAAATCCTGTCTTTCTCAAGTAGAGGGTGATTCCTAACACTCTTCTGTCCAGGAATTAAGTTTTTAGGCAAGGAGTACTGATGGGTATATATTCCCATTATGCAACAATACTACTTTTAAACTATTCTTAGATGAATCTAAAAATAGTCTCCACTTGTTTGTGGCGTGACTGCGTCCAAGTTTAGTGAATGGTATAGCCTAGCAATAGCTAGCTACCGTTGCCACTTTATTTTTATCTATTTAGTAGCTATATTAAATAGCTATTTAATATTAGTTTTAATTGCAGTTAAAACACATGAAGCTATTAAACAAATGAGAAATGTAAAGTTGATAGAGAGACAATGTTGCTTACGTTAGTTCAACATGAACCAGTATTGTAGATATATTAGATTAATTTTAATATGGTTATGTATTCTACACATATATTATAGAAATTATTAATATAAAAGCCGATATTTCATATTACTAATACTTTATGAATTAGAGGAATTCAAATGAGGGCTGGATAGACTTTCAAATAAAAAAAGAAAGTTTAGTTAAGCCGGGTGCGGAGACCTGAAAACATACAATTATAAAACTATAAAATGTGGGTGTTCCGCAAAAAATTTAAGTGAATGAGAAAAACGGATGCGATATTAGTTATCAGCACACCTGAATACATAAAGATCACTTAGTTTTATTTAAAGGAAAATTTCATTGTTTATCAGTGTTATCATGCGATTTCCCTATTTTTTACAACAGGTCAGAGTTTTGAGATATTATCGGTCAAAACGACGAAAAAGGCCATTTTGACCTATTTTCACAGTCCTATTAAATATTAAACAGCAATATTTGAAATCAAAATATTTTGTTAACGTAATAGATAAACAGCTTCTTCTTTGATTTTCAAATTACCACTTGTTATTTGCTCAATTAGAAACTCAACTAAAACTACGTGATTATAAAGGACAATAAACATAGATAAAAACATATGGTCTTAGTTTTTTAGTTATAATTCGAGTTCTAATTGAGCTAAATTCAAGTGGTAATTTGAAAATCAAAGAGGAACCTGTTTTCTATTACCTCAACAAAATATTTTAATTTCAAATATTGCTGTTTAATATCTAATGGGACTCGAAAATAGGTCAAAATGGCCTTTTTCGTCGATTTGACCGATAATATCTCAAAACTCTGACCTGTTGTAAAAAATCGAAAAATTGCATCATAATCAGCATATAAAACTCTACTGGAATCCATTGTTAGTTAGGTTTATAGTTATAAATTTTTCTTTAATTTTTGTCGAGACGTATAGTTTAAGTCAACTCAATCAGTGATATTAAAACCTCTTAACTAAGCTACCATTAGTAAAAACTAGAAGTATCGCTTGATTATATGTGAAAACAATGGTCTGTATGCACTAGTTTCCTTAAGAATTTGGAGATTGTAGTATTCGAGAAAGAGTGAACATTCGAAAGAGTTTCAGTTCCTAGGACTCATGTTAAATATCGTATTGCCAATGGTAATTTAGTACCTCGTCAATTTGATAGCAAAGGATTGCAGGTAACCCTCGTTTAACACGGTACATAGGTTCCTAGAAAATGCCGTGTTGTGTGAAACCCTGTTATATGAGACCCAGAGTCAGTGCAAAAAGAGGGGTTTACGTTCAGAAAACTTATTAAAAACAAACATTTTTTTAATTCCATATAAGGATATAAGCAAAATAATTTTTATTTAAAATATAAATGTATATTTATGTATAACACAAAATATTTTTTTTTTATTTATTTAATGTCACCGGGAACAAAGCCCATTTAGACAGCACATAAGTAGAGTGTTAGTAGGGTTAGTGAGGGAGCCGAGTTTTTCAGATGGTAGAAATTTTTATTTGCCAGCCAGGATCGAACCCCGGACCTCCACTCCAACATCGTCATAATCGATCGATGCCGAAGAGAGGCCAGCGCGTTAGCTGACTGAGCTAACCGACTCCCCATAACACAAAATAAAAAGAAACAAAAAATATCATTTTTATTTAATGAGACTTTAATTTAATAAATTTCTTACGGATCACTTCTCAGTATAATCAAACGAGAACGTTTTTTTTTTGTTGAACGATATCACCTTCAATTTCAGAAGCTTTTTCTTAATTTAGATTTTTTGCACCTTCTATCCTCTTTAAAAAATATGTAATTTTGGTTTGTATCCTGATTTTACAAGGTCATTGTAGACTTCACGGTATGGAGATAGAGAATTTTGCAGCTCCCTTTTGAATTTTCGGCTTCTTTCAGCGAAAGGGTCTGCATTCAATAAAAATGATTCTAAATTTTCATCTAAGCTTAGGGCTTCTTGTGATTTTTTTAGTGTAGACGTCATTTATGTCAACGTGTTAAACAAAAATCATGTTATCTAGTGTTGTAGAAGTACAGTGTTGTACAAACTACAAAGGTTTTCGCAATTTTTTATCGTGTAGAGCAGGGGTTCCCAACCTTTTTGCACCTATGTACCACTTGACTTTTTGAGAAATTTTGCCTTACCACAAGACCTAAATATTTTAATAAACGTATAATATTTACTCTTCTAAAAGTGTTCAAAGGCTTTTTGAATTAAATTCCTGAGAAAACTTCATATTTAATGGTTAGATATTTGTTTATTTATAACATGCTTATAATATGGTAAAGGAGAAATAAAAATATTAAAATGGTATTAATTTACAGTTTTATTTATTACCCATAGGTCTAAAAACATACAAATAAAAAATTAGTACAAACTCAGCAAAAAATTAATCATTATACAAAATATACTTTTATAGTCTTTAGTGCGAAACTTGTTGTTTGCCTGTGATTAAAATATCAACATTAGGAGTAATGGAACTTATCTTCACTCTTAAGTCCTCTTCAACACTTATTCTGCTTCTATGTTTATTTTTTATGTACAAGAGTTCAGAAAATCCACTCTTACACAACTAACTCGTAACAAATGGCATCAAAAATAGCAGCTATTAATAGCATGTTGCTCACATCACTCACGCGTACCACCTGAAACGTTCCCGCTTGGCACCAGTGGTACGCGAACCACCGGTTGGGAACCCCTGGTGTAGAGCGAAACCGTGTTGTAAGATGCCGTGCTGTAGGAGGGCTACCTGTATTTGAAATGTGCAAATTGCTTTCTTCTTTCTCCACATTTTTTACAAATCCTATTACCTTCTAATCTTGAAAACCTGAAGGCAGAAATATATGACAACTCTTTTCATACTGTTTCATGAATCATATATATGTCTGAGTGTATGCCTTATTACATTCTTATCGTTAAAAAACTCCATTATTTAGCTAATTCATATTTTCGGGTTAGATCACTTTTATGGCCTTATACTGGTACATGTAATAGTCAAAGTTCTGAATTGAGTATGCCACAGGAAGAAGGAGGTCCATATAATGACTAATGCAAGAGATCTGGAAAAAGATTTGTGGCAATAATTCCTTGATCCTCATTTAAAAAGTAATCACGCAATATCCCGTGAGCAAGATATATAAAAAGCCGAAGTTCTATAAAAGCAAGAAAATAATATTTCACGTGATCCTAATATGAACGACCTAATTATTTAGTTAAATACCTATTCCCAAAAAAATATTGTAAATGTTATATGAGATTGTTTTGTTAATAATAATTTTTTTGTAGTACATAATTATTATGTCGATTGATTTTATAATATTTATCCTTTCACCTAAAAATATAACAATGGATCAATATGTAATAATCCTATGATTAATTCACACTACCTTTTAAATTTATATCAATTTAAGAGAAATACATTTAAACTAAATACATTTGTCCAAAACCTAAGAAGCTTTAATTAATTTCTCAAAGAAATTGCTTGATAATTAAAAAATTCTGTCTCTGATGTATTTTTATTAGTGGATTTCTCTTCACGTCAACATAACCTGACGATAATTGACGATTCTACCCTCACCGACTCCCTCGACTCGCTGGCTCATCGAAGAGATGTCTCTGCCCTTTCCCTTTTCTATAGATACTATCACGGCAGGTGCTCTGATGAGATAAAATCAATAATTCCCCCAAAGCATGCTTTGCACGCAGCACACGTTTTGCCGACTCCCAACACTCTTTCGCGGTCAAATTGGAAAAGTGCCGGACCACTTCATTCGCGAATACATATATCCCCATGACTTCAAGGAACTGGAACTCTCTCCCAGCCTCTATCTTTCCCAGCACCTATGATCTTCAAACCTTCAAAACCAGGGTGAATAGACACCTACGTCTACACCCTCTCACTTAATCAACTTTCCCTTCTCTTCGGTAATGCAAGGGTCTTTCGTGATCCATAGGGGCTACATCTTTACTGGTGCACCCCTTCTTGCATTCGTTTTCATTAAAAAAAAAAAAAAAAATAACCAGCGAAAGAAATGGGTTAGGTGACTTGTGCACATTTCCGTAAATACGTAACTAGGCATCACGTAAATATAATAATTATTGGGAATATTGTCATTATTTATATATCAGTGATGGGGAAATTTTGCCACTAATATTTATGGAGTCCAAACAGGTTTTAATAGCTAAGATAAGCCGATAAAGTGCGAGGGAAAATGGCCACTTTGGAGCTCTCTCACCTTACATTATTAAAATAACATTCAAAATAAACTGCAAAAAATCGTTGCAAGACTTTATCTATATGTAGTCAGATATCACTGGCTATTTGAAGTCACTGTTGACTTAAAACCAAAAGTACTCATTGATTCTCATATAATACTTGAGAAATAACCAATCTGATTTACGTTTATGAAGTTTTGGCTTATAATAGTAACCATTACTGAAGAGAAGAACCAAAAATAGCTATGAATTCTATTCTAATACTTGATGAATAAACATTCTACATTCTACATTGTAATTTGATGTTCCGATTATTATTGGTAACCAGTGGTGAGGATTTGGAGGAATAGACTTAAAATAAAAAATAACGGGCGATTCTCATTTAATACTGGAGGAATAAACATGTTACATTCCATTTTTGATCTTTTGATCATTAATGGTAAAACATTAAAGAATTGACTTAGAATCAATACATTTTTCTTCCACCTCAATAAAATAAATTTCAAATATACCCTCGTTTCATTATTATTTCTTTATCAAAGAACAAATACTAGTATTTTGAATTCGCGAGTATTTTGTGGCTAAAACGCAGTACCTTTGAACTTGTTTTCTTATACTAGATAGTAATCTAATTAAATCTTTTAAAATATAGTACCAAATGAACAACTAGTAAATTGCATTTGTCAGAAAAAAGAATTATGAGTAGTAATAATCAAATGATGTTTCCGAGAGAAGGATACAAGAAAAACCCATCACTAATTCTCTGTTTTCATTATCATCATGAAATATTTTCAACATAAATAACACATTTCTCTTTAAGCATTTTTAAATTGATATACTGTATTTTTACATTGAAAAAAAAATGTGATGTGGACATCTTATAAATTTACAATGCACCTGCCCCCTCCATTTGGTTGGAGCTGATTTATAGTAAAAATTACTAGTTGCCCGGAAAGAAAACTAGTGCTTGGGTTCAACTCCTGAGGGGGCAGGACCCTCTTACATGCAATGTAATCATATCTATTAAAATATATGATTTGACCTAAATCCATTTTCGTTATTAAATTGGTTATATCCCGCGAGTTGATTTTGAGAAAAAATTCCATCTTTCTTCCTCAAATATACACTAATTTCTTTTCATTTAATATTTATATTTTGGTAAAATTATTCTAATGAAAACAAGGCGTCATGTACTAAAATAATAATAAAAATTATAGCATTTAAGCAGGGGTAGCCCAAAGAAATTTTTTGGTGACCATTGTTCCAGGCTAATTTCATTCAAGTACCTACTTGAATAAAAATTCTGAAAAAATTCTTAAATTTGTTCATTTTCTCCTTATCAACGACAAATATGAACGTAATTGATATCTCAAGTAGTCGTATTAAACTTTTAATTGGATAAATATTTTTTTGTGATGTAGGTCGAATATTTTTACTTTCACATTTATATTCTATAGAATAAGTAATGTGAAGTATTGCGATCGCCTGCCTGGGTCCTGACTCATTGAGAGCTTTTTCTCAGAGATGAAAAAGTTAATTTCATTTTGTAATTTCTAGGTGGAAGGAATCGATGCCCTTAAATGTTGGAAAACGGATTTAGGACATAAAATCAGATTCCTTAATTTTAATTTACAATAATGTTTCACTATAAACCAACAACGAACTCTCTTAATTTATTTGGTAATGGTTTAAATTTAATTGGAGTAATAGGTCTTTAGATATTTGAAAATTTCAGAGTCTAAAGGTAAAAATTAGAGTAAATAATTACAAAGAATGAGAGGTTTCAAGTGAAAGTCCTATGATGCATATATAAAATTATTTTAAATTTAAAGGCTGTTTTCCACTTGAAGACAATCATAAAATAAATGCATGAAATATAATAATTTTAATTACAGGTGTTATAGGTACACATTTTAATTTTTTTTAATGTATTATTTCTACTTCTTCTTCTTTTTGTTAGGCCTCAAAGACCTGTCTATAGAATATAGTAATGTGAATTATTGCGATCGCCTGCCTGGGTCCTGAATCTTTGAGAGCTAATTTTGTGACATCTAGGTAGAAGTAATCGATACCTTAATAGTTGGAAACCGGATTTAGGACATAAAACCGGATATTGTGGTCACCAGAGGCCAAAAAGAGGCCAAAAATCCATAGGTCAGTGTGTATGTAGGTATGTATTTGTACTCTTCGCCTACGTTTCGCAACCGTAAGTCTCAGAGCTACTAAATTCTAAATTTAAGATCGATATAGACTAGAAGGAGTACAGCAAGCATCTGGTTGAAAATCTGAACAACGGAAGTTGACATTTACATGAAAGATTTTTCGTCTTTTTTGATTTTTTCAAAAACGGCACAGAGGATTTTTTTAATAGTGTACTTATCAAGTGTCATGACGTCATGAATTATTAGTTGTGTATAAATTTTAATCCGATTGAAATAAAGAAAGGGGGTGTAAATTAGGAGTGTCGAGTTGATTTCAAATAAGTGAGATTGTAAAAGTTGTGTGGTGACCACACCAGTTGATCTATCATGGATTGTGAGATATCCATGTAAAGATCACATCAAGTAGAATTAGATTTTTTTATATTGCTCTCATTAAAATGACCATATGGGATGACATCTTAATTAGCCATTTTACTATTTTGGCTCTTTTGTGTTCTGGATGATTTCTTTTTGGTGAAATTGTAAGTTTCTAAAATTTAACCTAAATTAATTCTTTGTTTGATCATGGGCTCAATACTTTTTACTTCATGCCTTTTTGAAGTTGACCTTGACTACTGAGAGAAAACAATATTTGATCCTATAACGAGAGCTTTGCTATGCTAGGCTATGGCTAAAGTAATAATTAAAATCTCTAAAAGTATTACTTATAGCGATTTTACTTTAACCCATGATATTTAACAAATTTTTTCATTAATGAAATAATTTAAGTCATTTTTTTAAATTAAAAAAAAAAATTCTACCTAATGAAAATACTTTCCAATATCATATTTACCTATTTTCTGTTATGCATCTATATGTTTGAAATTTATATGTAAAATAAATACTGAAATTTTTTATCAAATGAATAAATAAATATAAATTATGGATGAGTACAAAACTAATTGATGCTATAGAATAAGACAGGAAGTTAAAGTACATTTAATTTCTAAAAAAAAAATAAAAATAAAGACCATTAGTTTAACCGAAATAAAAAAACCTAAAAAATTTATTACATAATTTATTAACAGGGATCAGTACCGCAGTTAGCCTGCCGTGGAACGGGATGCTCCCAACTGTGACCCCTTGAATAATTGATTCTAAACTCACATTTTTTTGTATTTCCTTGCCTGAGTTAAAATAAAAAATTGCTTGTATTTGGCAGTGAAAATAAAATTAAAAAGTCATATTTTTTTAATTTTTCATTATTCATTTGGAAATTTTTGACATTTTTAATAACTACTATTAAGATGTATCAATTTTTAAAACGATTAATTCGGTGAATAATTAAGAGATAATCCAAAAATAATACCTTCTCTCTATACATAAATTATAAGATTTCTAACTATAGATGAGAAGCAAAATAACTCTTTGGGATGACATTTATGATCGTGACAAATCATAATATAATAAGAAAATAACGCAAAAAAATGGAGCAGAATGCAGTCCCTCGTTTAAAGAATTAATAGTAAGAAAATGGTTCAAGATACATAAAAAAGGTTTTTATTGCTCAAAAGTACATTTAATACCGTTTTTTTTTCACGGTGTTTTGAAAATGATATCGTCCAAGTGGCGGCCTTGGCGAGCAATGCACATATTGAGCCTTTCAAAGAAGTTTTCGGCCACTCTTCCCAGTATAACTTGCGAAATTCCAGCGATGACGCCTTCAATCGCCTCCTTCAGAGCTTCAAGGGTTCGAGGTCGAACTTTGTATACCTAAGCTTTGACGTATTCCCAAATAAGTCACATCGGAACAGCGGAGGGGGCCATGGAACATTCCCCGGAAAGAGATCAGGCGACCGGGAAAGAGTTCTTGCAAAATTTTGCGTGAACGACTGACAGTATGGGCCGTAACTCTTGTTGAAATCAAAAGGTATCGTGTTCCTCGCCATACTCTTCCATTTTAAGGCGCAAAAAGTTCTCAAACATGTCACAATATAGAGCCGAATTCACGGTAACAGTTAATCCTTCGCTTTCAAAAAAATAAGGCCCAATAATGTCTCTAGAGGACACAGCGCACCAAACTGTTACTTTGGGGCTGTGAAGAGGTCTTTGATGCAGTTTACAAGGGTTTTCAGATGCCCAGTAACGAAAATTTTAACCAAAAACTCCGCTGCGTTGCCACAACGCTTTCCACGTTTTTAAAAAACGTCATCACAACAAAACCCCTTTCCTGACTTGACCACCACATGGTGTCTACCTAGTATCTTTTATCTATGGTGTCTACTGAGAATGCTATTATTGCTCATCCAACCTAACGGCACTAGCCACTCCCCTCTATTCGGTCTGGGGGCCCTTCGGTGATTTTTTGGAACTAGGGACTGCATTCTGTCCCACCCTGAATACATGTATTATATTTTATAAGGAAGAAAACTTTGAAATCATTCAACATGGAAAGGAACACCTATAAGGGATTTATATTGAAGAATTTATATATAAATAAATTTGACTCAAAATTAAACACCCAATTTGATTTTAAACTTAAACTCAGCGGCCAATATAAAGATTATATTTAGTGATTTGATATTTTCTGAGATTTCGCTTTTTTAATATTTGATCCCTTTTTTCTTTGTTCTTCAGTGGATGAATATATATATTATATGTAGATAATATGTGAATTTATACAAAATAAAAATGTCAAGGATGTTATATTTGAGTTTGTTGATTATTTTTTTGCCTTTCTTTTAGTTTTTTGCTCTTGTTCAAATAATTTTGTGAAAGTTGCAATATAAGGGGTAAAAAGTATTTTGTGTTAACTGAAGATGGGTTCGACTAGGACCTATACATGTTTTAACAATAATAAATTTTTCAAAAATTAATAAGTTTTTCTTTCTCTTTTAATAATTCAAGAATAGGGAAGTTATATTATTATATAATATTAGGCTCAAAGATCGAAATCGCACAAATTGTATTGTGGCAAATGCAAAACAACCACAATCCAAAAGTTGTGTAGGGGTTCTTTTTAACCGACTTCAAAAAAGGAGGAGGTTCTCTATTCGACTGAATTTTTTTTTTTTTTTTTTTTTTTTTTGTGCCTATGTTACCTCATATCTCCGCCAATTCTCAACCGATTTTGAAAATTTTTTTGCATTGGGTCCAGTCTAGCTTCCGATTGGTCCCATTTTTTTTCGTATTTTTTTCATAGGTATTAGACCTTTTTTATTAGGTTTGTTTAGACCTAACCTCTTTGTTTATGAACCGATTTCGATGATTCTTTTTTTATCCGAAAGGGGGTGTCTTAGGGATGGTGTCATATTAATTTGGTCAAGTTCTGATGATATGATCACTATTAATAACATCACTAAAAAGAAGAAAAATAAAAATAATTTTTAAGAAAAAATAAAAACCGACTTCAAAAATTAAATGCAACAAATAAAAATACACTAAAAGGTATAAAATAATTATTATCTTATTTAGTTACAATCCAAACGACGAAATATTAACATGAAATTACTTTTTGAAGTTGGTGCCAAACATATACCTTTTATGAATCGCACTCGACGAATCTTACTTAGTACGTTTGGCGGGTACGCTCGCTTATAGGTATAGTTTGTTTGATACCGACTTCAAAAAGTAATTTCATGTTAATATTTTCGTCGTTTAGCTGTAACTAAATAAGATAATAATTATTTTATACCTTTTAGTGTATTTTATTTGTTGCATTTAATTTTTTGAAGTCGGTTTTTATTTTTTTCTTAAAAATTATTTTTTAATAAACGACTACAACGCTTTCTGGACCCGTTATAGAAAAAATTATATAACGATAATGAATAAATTATATTCCATTTTAAAATTTGAATTTTTATTTAAATCACACATAATTAGTTATAATTATTTATTGAACACGAATAAATAATACAATATAACTACGACAAGACGTTTCGATCGACTTATTCTGCGATCATTCTCAAGTATGAGCATCCACTCCGATTATAGGGAGATTGAGAACGATCGCAGAATAAGTCAATCGAAACGGCGTAGTTATATTGTATTATTTGTTCGTGTTCAATAAATAATTATAATTAATTATATGTTATTTAAATATAAATTGTAATTTTAATCAAATTAATCACAAAAATAGAAGCTTCAACAGCTTCATTATTAATAAATATTCCATTTTAAATTATTGATTGAATTTATTTTGCAAGAACTATGTTATTTCGAATTTAATATTTTTGAGAGACATTTTATTTTTAATCATAAAAGAAACAATGAGGTTATCCTCTGCTTGGTGCAAATAAACATACACACATATATATAATATCTAGATATATAAAATCCTTTGTGTGTATGTACGCGATCGACCCACGCCTAAACCACTGAACGTATCGAAACCATATTCACACCATATATTTGCTTAGTGCTCGCGATGGTTTATCTAAATTTTGAGCCAAATCGGTTTGATTTTATTTTTTATTTTTTTATTTAATTGATTGACAGATAATATCTATAGAAATAGAGCTTCTAAAATGGCCAAGCAAACAATACATTATCCCTGCCCTGAAAGGTCAGGTCTTAAACAATGAAACCCTCTTAACAAAAGAAAGGGGAATACAGGTAGTCAGGTCAAAATTTCAGAAACTTTTTTTGGAACGAAGTTCCTTATGGGACGCCTCGGAGTGGTACCCTAACCAGTGAAAAATGTCCGTAACGTTAAGAAAAAGCGAGCCAATGCTCATGCGCGCGCATCCACTCAGCCACTCTGGAGGCGGGGCCTCTGGCTTGTGCTGTGGTCGGGAAGTTTAAGTTTTATCATAATCGAGTGCAAGCTAGATCGACGGAAAGGTTACTTACAGAATTCAAAAGGTTATCATTAAATTCTTTACATACAAGAGCAAGAACAATCGTAGATTTCATTAGTAATAAAAAAGGTGTTTCAACTTTAACATTTAACGTTCAAAGTTTAAAGAGTCATCGCTTGGATTTAACTGATTCAGTTACTCAAAAAACAAACATTTTATTACTATCTGAGACAAATATGGACAATGATCAGCTATATGAAATACCGAATTTTAATTGTATCGTCCATTATAAAAGAGGTAATGTTCGATCAGGTGGAGTTGCGATTTACCAATCGAATGACGACACTGTTAATATTGTTTCACCAAATATGGACATAATAATGAGAAATGCTAATGACTTTGGTTTTAGACATTCACCTGTTGGAGATATTTGTTCTGCTATTTGCAAGATGGAAAACGGCGTTGAAATCGTAATGGTAGTCGTTTACATTGCACAGAAACAGAAGTTAATAGACATACAAGGATTCATACATCGATCACTGTTGGAGTATTCTGCAGCATCTACAGCATTACTTGAAGAGTATGGTACCAATTATGACCAACTTCCACTAATTTTGGCAGGTGACTTCAATATTAACTTCAAAGATAAGCAATCAGAGTCATTTAAAACTTTTCTGAAAAATACATTTGATTTAAATATGAACAATAATGAAGATGAATCCACTACGAGAGACAATACTACTATCGATGCTGTTTTCTCGAGATATTTGGCAAAAATCGAATCACAAATATATATATCTTATTTTAGTTACCATAAAGCTATAGTTTCTATGATAGAACATAATTAGGCTTAATTATTATTATTCATATAAATACCTGTTTCTTTTTGTATATTATTATTATTATATATTATGTATTTTTATAAATCATTGTAAATAAAATAAAGGTGTTAAGATAATTTTATAAAGTAGTTTCTTTGCTTTTTATCGATAAAAAAATCATAATAAAAAATGTATACCCGAATAATTATTTTTCTTTATACCTAGAATAGAACTTAAAATTAATATTTTAATAATAAGGAACTTCGTTCCTATCCGGTGTCCTACGACACAGATCTAATTTTTTTTATTTATCTATCTATATATATAAAATCCTTTGGGTGTATGAACGCGATCGACCCACGCCTAAACCACTGAACGTATCGAAACCATATTCACACCATATGTTTGCTTAGTGCTGGGGATGGTTTACCTAAATTTTGAGCCAAATCGGTTTGATTTTATTTTTTATTTTTATATTTAATTGATTGACAGATAAGATCTATAGAAATAGAGCCTCTAAAAGGGCCAAGCAAACAATACATTATCCCTGCCCTGAAAGGTCAGGTCTTAAACAATGAAACCCCTCTTAACAAAAGAAAGGGGTATACAGGTAGTCAGGTCAAAATTTCAGAAACTTTTTTTTTTTAAGATAATAAAATCTATTTTGAATACAGACATAATTTGTTAATTTAATTTTATATATATATAATCCTTAGTATGTATGTGCGTGATCGACCCATGCCTAAACCACTGAACGTATCGAAACCATATTCACACCATATGTTTGTTTAGTGCTCCAGATGGTTTATCTAAATTTTGGGCCAAATCGGTTTGATTTGATTTCACACGATTTTACATAATTAAATTAATTATTCTCAGGTAGAATGCCAATTGGGGTTTTAAAAAAGGTTTATCTTTTCTTTTGTACCCAGGCAGACAATGGGTGTGGGTTAATTCATTGTTCTCAAAGGCCTTGAAGAAGTATTATGATTATATTATAGATATATTTTGTTTTCCCTAAACTTTAGAATTAAACTGTTTCACAGAAATACACCATTCTCTCTTAAGTAAAAAGAAAAATTTATATTTTTAAATGTGATTATTTTATTGTTATTAGTTGGCTAACCTGAGCCTGTCGGAAAGAAACATTCCAAATCTCAATCAATGTTTCTTATTATAAATAAATTTCCCAGTATCTCAGTGCATTACATACAACGAATCATGGTGCATGCCTAGCATTACGATTGTTAGAAGAAGATTGCATTGGGATACAACTCTTGCCGATGCTGCTCTCGGTTCATCGCCACATCAAATACGATGTTTGTTTGCCATTTTATTGACAACGTGTTTTCCAACTAACCCGCCTAAATTATGGGGAAAATATAAGGCTTCAATGAGTGAAGATGTATTACATGCTCTACGTAGAATTCGAGGAGATCCAGATATAAATTTCTCGCCAGAAATATATAATGAATCTTTGATTAAGTTGGAAGATCTATGCATGATCATTTGGAATCAACCACTAATTAAATTAGGGATGCCATCAGCTAATCGGCCAGTAAGTGATTTATTTAATCGCGATATGCAACGTGAACAATCGTACAATGTTGATGGTTTAAATGCATATGTTCAAGCAAATGAACCAAAATTGTTACCAGAACAAAAATTACTTTATGATAAAATTATGCATGCAGTCGCTGCTCAAGAAGATGGTGCAGGAGGCACGCCTGACGCAGCTTGTACCTATATATATTTGATATATATGTGTGTATGATTATTTGCACCAAGCAGAGGACAATTTCTTTGTTTCTCTTTATGAATAAACAATTCTGCTTCTCTCAGCAAAATAAAAACATTTCAATTAAATACATTTTATTTTGGTCAATAGAATATCTTTTTATAAAACCTTATTTGTTTCTTGATGAGAATATAGAAATTGAAGATAGAATAAGTGTCCACGCAGGGGGTCTTTCACTCCAATAAAGTTAATTTAAGAGACATTTCATAATAAACTATGTTTTACATTAACCATAGCACTAAATATATGAGGGCAAGAAATGATTATTTTTGAAATTATAGAGAGCACGATAGTGGCTGAAGTCAATCAGCATTGGTGGTGAATGCTGTTCTGAAATATATGGACACACAAAATTGCTACCATTTGAGATAACAAGACAAGCTTTAGCCAATATCGAAGAACAAAAAACTTTTGGTTACCTTTTCTAACAGTTACGACACGAATTTCATTTTGTGCCATAGCCAGAACCCTTTGTGGTCAGTTTTATCTCTCAGTGAGCTTTTTCATTCTTTGTGTTTTTATTCGCCGTTCAATTGACTTGTCAAACTTAGCGAACGTCCCCCAATATATAGGTAAATAAGTTGAATTAGAATATCTTGAATAACTACACTAAAATTTTGCTAAGTAAAAACTTGTTGTAAAATTTAAAATAAAAAGCTAAGTCGTAGGACTTGGTGCTAAAGCCATCTATGGGGACTTTTTCTTTCTAGTTGGCTATTATGCTGGGTTCAGGCAGTCGCGTAGTCAGAAAATTTTCATCGGGGTGGGGGGGGGGGGTCAATCCACAAAGCAAAAAATTTAGTGAGAATTTTTTTTTTATTAAAACAAATAGGTATTTCAAGAAATTAAAAAAGAACAATTCTTGATTAAACATATGAAATAAATTTAATTACGGTTAGTTTGCCATAAGAAACGGTTTGTCGATGCCGTTACTCATCCCATGAGCTCTGGCCTTGGGGGGGGGGTTCTGACTACCACCCCCGCCCCCCTCATGGATACGCCCCTGTGTTCAGGGACTCCTTGATTTTACAGGTCCCACCCGCTTTCCATCAGCTGACTTGACCAGTATTTAACCTCTTTTAAAAAATGTGTCTCAAATTGACAACGAGCTGCTGTTATTTAATTGGTTCTAAATTAAATATTATTATTAATAATAACACCTGAACCAAAACTAATCCTACCTTCAACTGGACTTAACGGTATAAACGGAATTTTGATTGGAAACATAACCCGGCGATTGGATTAACCACGCTTGAATATTGCTTTCTGACCATCGTACGGTGTATCAACTTTGAACCCATCATCAAAACTGTAAATATTCATATAAACATTATGATTAAAATTTTAACTAAAAATAACTAATCAAATTGTCTTCAATTTCATTCAAATAATTATAACAAAAAACCAATCCTTATTTTAATTATTTATTAAGCCCTACACAGTCCACTTAAGAGATTTCAACCATAAATAAAAACCAGCGCATTTAGAATATAGAAATTTCTAAATTATACACTTGTGAAATTTGAGCAGCTAGCCTAATCGTGATATGGTGCCAAATGATTACAGAAGTTAAGTCTCTATGTCGTGAGTGAAAGCCTTAGCAAGAGTAGTTGGCTCATTACAGTCTCTCTGGAATTGATTAATGAAGCTCAAAGAGGAAACTGACACTTAAAAACTTCACTCACCCCTACCTTTAATGTAATTGTATTGATATTCACAGAGTAAAGAGCATCCTAGAATAGGCACAAGTTGACTCTAATTATATTTTCTCAAAACGAATTTCTAACATCTTAAGTCTTCTTTTTACTTTATCCAATGCGAAGCAAATAAAGTAGTGGAATTGGTCTCGCACCAAGAGAGTAAAGACTACGGAACCCATGGTCTCCAACAAAGTCACAAATTGTAGTATTCAATCAGGTTGAAATTTAGCTCTTGTTCAAAATCGAACTTGAATTTGAATTATTTTTTTTAATTTAGAACTTTTTAACTAATTCAATTTTTTTGACACGTATAAGAAAAATATTGAATTATAAAATATAAATAAATAACTTTACTAATTAAAATCCTCAAAATATAGTCCGAATTTGAACTCGATTTTGGTGCACCTGTATTTAGGCAACAATTTGCGCACAGAAGAATGAAAGCTGCCTAAGAGTTCAGTCAGGCGAGTTCAGGCGAGTCCAGTCTGTGATGGAATGATCAAGAGTAGTCCAGAGCTTATGCCATCAAGAATGTAAGAAAGGATAATTTTTAAATAAGCTATAAATAGATAGAAAATAGAAAAGATAGAGTTTACCATATAAACATTTTAGTTTTCCCCGATTTGCTAGCTCAGTTCCATTTTATTAATGTGATTTTGCAAAAAGGATATATAAAATTATGAAAAAAAGCATTCTAAAATGATTTGAAAATACGAAATTTGTACCAGTACAAATGGGATACGCAGTAGTAAACGCGATCGCTCCCAGCAGGCAGACATACCCTACCAAGCTTCAATAAGAAAATAAATATCAAAAAACCAGCCATTCTAAAATTCTTTTTTCGTGACGTTGCTAGCCCTATATACTAATAGGTTAAAAAACAAATCGAGGATTTCCTAGACATTAATCATTCATATGCAAGGGATTTTAATTATTTTTAGATTATAATTATTATTTTTTCTAATTATGAAAAAAAATAATTCTATGTTATTATAGGATTACTGACAATATTTTAAAAGAAATTGTGGATTTACTAACAAATTAAAATTAATACCTATATATATATATGACAGGAAATTTTAATTAATTTAATAAAGAATATATATTACTTTATCCCCAGCGGTCATGTGTAAAGAATTAAATCGGTCTCGCGCCAAGAGTTCTCACTTAAAGTCTTCGGAACCCATGACATGGATTCTCAACTAATACTTGCGGAATAACCATTTCACAACGCATTTTCGATTATCATTGGTGACCAGTGCTGAAGACATTAAAGAATTGACTTAAAATCAAAAAACTAAATTCCTTTTGGTAAACAACACTTATGGTTGAGTTGTTTATTAACCTCATTTGGCTCTAATTGCTTTCTAAATCGATTCGCTCCTATAATTAGTATATTTAGGAAAAGTATACTTGAGTCGTAAAAACTTGCACGAGAAGGTATGTGAAATCAAAACAAGTTTCATTCTTTCTATGGAAATAAGGCTATGAATGGGTAAAGCTATAGATTTGATTAGGTGTCGTGAAAAACACGTTTAAAAAATTAACAAAATTTTAAGTAAAAAATTAACTCGATATACCTGAACGGATTTTTTGTTTTTAATTAGCATTTATTGTATTAGAAAAATTATTAACGAAAAGAATTTAAATTTTTTAGGTCAGAATCTAGGATTTTAAATAATTTCTACTAAAATTATAGATAATATAAAAAAATGTAAATTCTTTCTTTCTCAATATACAGTATCTGGAGCACCGAGCGATACTCGGTAACTTTTTGCCTCTAAATAGCTTAATAACTCATGACACTTGATAGTGCACCAATTAAAAAAAAATCGTTAGTGCGGTTTTTGAGAAAATCAAAAAAAAAATCTTGCATGTAAATGTCAACTTCCGGTGTTCCGATTTCAAGCAAAAACTTACTGTATCCTTTCTAGCCTATAGTTGAGCTTAAGTTTCGAATTTTGTAGATCTGAGATTTATGGTTGCGAAACCCAGGGGGGTACATTCTTACGTACGTAAACATCAACTTTCGGTACTTCTATTTTAGCCAAAATCTTGTGGTACTTCTTGTAGCCTCTAAATAGCTTAAGTTTCAAATTTCAAGGCTCTGCGACTTACCGAAGACGAGATATGAACGATTAAAATATTTATTTTGCGACATGACTAATTTACACCCCCTTCCTTTATTTCAATCGGATTAAAATTTATACACGACCAACTACTCATGAGACTTAATAAGTACCCCACTATATATACAAGAATTGCTCGTTTAATATAATAAGATAAGATTGGTTTATATACCCCAAGTTGATTTTTTGAAAAAAATTCTATCTATTTTCAAAAAAATGAGATGCTTAAATCTTTAGATTCATTAAAGCGATTTTATTTTAAAAAAACAAGCAATAGTGGGAGTGTATCGTGGATTTCCATTTACCCGAATCGAGAGTGTTTTTGTATAATATAGAAATTCTAATGTGATTTGAGCGTGTTTACAATGCGCTTGAGTGTCAGCCATTCCATTTCCTTTTGGGGGGGGGGGTTCAAATCTCGGATCCTAAATCTCCAACATTTGCACTGCCCTTAGGCCTGGATTGATAACCAGACCATGAATATGCAATTCATGGAAGATTGATTTTCGAAAAGGTGAAAAATTGACTCAAAATGAACATGCACCAAAATGTTTAAAAAAAAAATGTGAAAGATTAAACAAAGTACTTATGTTGATTAATTTACGGAAAATATAACATAGTATTATTAAATATTTAATGGCGTGGAATATGATTAGAACATTGTTGTTATTTTCAGATCAATTTATTTAAGTGAATGCTATATTAAATTTTTATAATTTTTCTAATTAATATAACAAAGAATAATTGCTATATCAATGAGAATTGTTTTGACCGCGCTTATTTGAAAAAGATATTTATCACGAGACTACTGCGGATTACGCTATTGAAGTCTGCGGAGTCTTAAGTCTGGACCAAGAGAGAAAAATGATGTGATCCACTTAGCTACAATCCAACGTCATTTCGCGTATAGCCCGCTAGACATTTACTTCGTGATCCATCCGAATGTCTAGCGGGCTATACGCGAAATGACGTTGGATTGTAGCTAAGTGGATCACATCTTTTTCTCTCTTGGTCCAGACTTAAGACTCCACAGACTCCAATAGCGTAGTCCGCAGTAGTCTCGCAGATAAATATATCTATTTCAAATCAGCGCGGTCAAAATAATTCTCGTTGACGTATCAATTATTCTTTGATATATTAATGAGAAAAATTATAAAATTTATTTAAGATCATTATTTCAAGTTAGAAATATATAAGTTCAAAAATTATTTTCACTCAATATTTGACAAAAATTCCCTACAGCTGATTCGCGATTGAATCAAATGTAGAAAACATTCAGTTAATGCTATATTAATCCTGTCATTTGAATCTTTCTTTTATATAAATTAAATTATTGTTCGGGCTATAAAAAGAATCAATTACAATTGAGTTAATTCAGAAATATGTGCACATCTATTATATCTTAAAATCAATCATAATCATTGAGGTATGTTGCATGATTTTTTCGAAAAGGGTGCCTTTAGAAGGTTTGAAGTCCCTGCCTGGTAGAAATATCTTCCAGTTCAAGCATGTCAAGGACAAGTCCAGACGAGTTTTAGTCGAATAAAAACTGTTCTCGCTGAGTAACTATTAAAATATAATTAATACGAAAAAGGAATAAATAAAGATGATTCGAGAATTTCTGGACTAATCCATTTCTACGAACTCTCAATACAATCCCGTATGGAAATAAATAGATTTTCGAAATATATTTTTGAAAATATAAAATGTGTGTTTAAATTTATATAATGTTTGTTTTCTATATATTCTTAAAATATAAAACATTTTTATGTCGCTCTACTATAAATTTTATATAAATTTAACACACAAATTTTATATTTTTAATATATTTTCAAAAAATATATAAAAAACATATTTCGAAAATCAATTTATTTCCATACGGGATATAAGATCGGGAATAACGAAGAGTGCTATATACATGTCATAAAAAGCTAAAATAGCTTGTTTATAACAATAGAATTAGGATAAAATTTAAGATTTTCTTATAGAACAGGCTGAATCATTGTGGAAGATGGTCGATTACCATCTCAGGGCTCCCTGGTTAACAAGAGGCCCGCCGAAGTCGGTCCTCGCAGCTAGTCATCTATAAAGGAGGTTGAGCCAAATGCAGAAACTGTGAATTAGTACATGGGTCCAATTCCATAATAGCTCCTTTCAACATCTAATCAAACATATTATAACTTTAGTGCGGCTTTTATGAAACCTTTTAATTTGACCATTATTAAATGTTTCATCCCTTTTGGAGATTGTCGGAGATATTGTATTTTATCTTGAAATTAAATTTTCCAAACCACAACTGATGTTCAATTAATGTGAATCTACAAGAATCTCTCTGGTCGATTAGAATACAACCATTGTATGTGGCTTTGCTGTGGTTTCAAGTTCGGCAGCGATCAATCATTCTGGAATTTTAGAGGAATTTCTAAAAATATAATCTCGTTCACTCTTGACTTTTTCAATATTAACTTATGTGTAGAGGAAATATAGAAGAATGTGTTATTTAATCTAAAAGGAATGAAAGAAATCTGAATTGGAAGATTATGTTTTTATAAGAAATATAAACAGGAATCCTAAAAATTTATTTATTTATTTTTATCTTTTACTTAAGATTAGACATACATAAACCGAAAAATTTAACTTTGACACCCTAGAAAAATCTGAAATGTACCTATAGTATATATCTGTGGTGTGAATTTTAGATTTTCCTAGAAAAATAAACTATTAATTGCCAAGATATTTTTATCGATTCTAATACAAGAGTATTTAGACCAGAGGTCGGGGAACTTTTTAGCTATTTCCCCAAACTATTTTTCCATAGGTCGCTATTACCCCTACATGAAAAGCAAAAAAAAGAGCAAGGTAAATGTATCTTATCTTTTTATATTAAACGAGCAATTCTCGTATATATATTTAGAATCGGTTTGTCGAAAAGGGCTCTAACGATTTGGATGAAATTCACGAGTTAGGCGGGTTTTTAAACGACTTCAAAAAAAGGAGGAGGTTCTCTATTCGACTGAATTTTTTTTTTTTGTGCCTATGTTACCTCATATCTCCGCCAATTGTGAACCGATTTTGAAAAAAAAAAAAATCGTAGGTATTAGACCTTTTTTGTTAGGTTTGTTCAGGACTAACTTCTTTGTTTATGAACCGATTTCGATGATTCTTTTTATTGAAAAGGGGGTATGTTAGGAATGATGCAATATTAATTTGGTCAAGTTCTGATGATAGGATCACTATTAATAACATCACTAAAAAGGGAAAAATAAAAATTTTTAAGAAAAAAATAAAACCGACTTCAAAAAAATTAAATGCAACAAATCAAATAAACTAAAAGGTATAAAATAATTATTATCTTATTTAGTTACAACTAAACGACGAAATATTAACATGAAATTACTTTTTGAAGTCGGTGCCAAACATATACCTTTTATGAATCGCACTCGACGGATCTTACTTAGTACATTTGGTGGGTACGCTCGCTTATAGGTATAGTTTGTTTGGCACCGACTTCAAAAAGTAATTTCATGTTAATATTTCGTCGTTTAGTTGTAACTAAATAAGATAATAATTATTTTATACCTTTTAGTGTATTTTATTTGTTGCATTTAATTTTTTTGAAGTCGGTTTTATTTTTTTCTTAAAAATTTTTGTGTTGACAATTCGATCTATCAAGGTCTCATCTTCGGATAAGTTGTTTTTGATGGGTATTTTGTTAATTGAAATAATTATTCACAGGTGGTTGTTGGAATAAAAATTTATAATTACTTTTCTTTCAATTTATTTTTAATAAAATTAATTGGTTTTTTTATTTTAAATTGCACTAATAGATCATTACAAATCTTATTATATATTAGAATTTGCCAATTTGATTAAATAAAGGTATTTTTCTATAAAATAATTTAATAGAATATCAATTTTATTCTCTTAAAAAATCCGACAATTCGGAGGATCATACCTCCTTCTTCATGTTTTAAAAGGGTCAAAATAAGGGAAGGGGTGTAAATTAGTCATGTCGGAAAATAAATATTTTAATCGTTCATATCTCGTCTTCGGAAAGTCGCAGAGTCTTGAAATTTGAAACTTAAGCTATTTAGAAGCAAAAAGTTACAGAGCATCGCTCGATTCTCCAGGCACTTATTTATTATTTATTGAATTAATTGGAATTTACATGAAAACTCTCTGTAAGTAAATAAAAATTGTAAACATTAACATAATTCAAACGCTTTTACGTTTTAGAAAAATGATGTTGCTTCATTTTCGCTAAAATAACTTCAAAATTAGGACTTTTTGACATGAGCACAATTTGAATACAATCCTCGGCATTCAGCCGATTTCTTGCCAGGTTTAACTGACTGCTTTTTAAAAAGAAAAAAATACACCAACACTCATTATGACAAAAAATGCATAACTTTTATTAATGTTTTTATATTTTTTTTAACTTTTATTAATTTTTAGATTTTGAATTCCTGGAAAAGCTATCAAACTAACAATACTATAATAGTTTATTAAATAAAAATTTTTTTTTAATGTCTTTTTTACCCCCGATAGTTTCATTTTTACCCCATTTGGGGTAATTTACCCTGGTTCCCCGACCCCTGATTTAGAGAGACCAAATACGGTATTTGTTTTTATATATGTATTTTTAATTAGGGTAATTTTAATTATAATATGGAAAAATTTTAATTGGAAAAAGGCGCCGCGACTCGGAAAAGATTGGGAACCCCTGAATCAGAAGGAATTTTCTCTTCGGAGAGAGCCAGATTAGTAGAAATTTTAATTGAGAAGTGATGGAAAAGCAGCTCAAGGATAATGAAAAAAAATTTTCGAATAAAATAGATTTATTGGAAATTGATTTTTTTCTCATCACTCAAAAACAAACGTTTCGAAGGATTTCTCCTCCTGCTTCGGGGCTTAAAATAGTCAATGAGAGAAAGATATAATATACTTTTTCCTTCCCTCCTCTAGTAGTCCTCAAAATTTGTTCTTTTTCAACAGTCATCATTAGAATTTTTAAAGAAAGGCTTTGTTTTTTCCTTAATTAATCGATTTGGCATAATCAAAAATAAAAATTTGGATTTAAACAGAATCTTAAAGATACCTTAAGGTACAATTAATTAACTTATTATGAATTGTGCAAAGAATATTTATAGAAAAGGAAAAGAGGTCTAAGCTTTTCGACTAAAATCTCTTTAATTCTATTTACACATATAATAGGATTAGCTAATTCAAATAATTTAGCTTGATATTATAGAATAAAGGGATGTAGAGATCAAACACATTGTAGTCTAAGATTTGCATGTTATTTGAACCACTAACTTGTCGATAAGCTAGTAATACGAGTATTATTGATTGAAGTCAACCTACTCCATTTAAATATTATAGTAGAGCCTTAGTATGTTCAGTCATTGAAGTTAAGCAACATGTGACGCGATAATTTTCTTCTGGGTGTTCCTTTCTTACACTTTATACTGTATGCATTTTTACAACCTTCTCAATGCTAATTTGCATTCATTTCGAATTGATTGGGAAGACCTAAAGGAATATATTCACAGTTGTAATACTTTATCTTTGATAGAAAAAAACTGGTAAGCTATTTAAGTGTTTATCTGCCATTAAGCCAGTATAGGAGGAAATTGACTATATACGATAATATAATATATACCTTTTGAAAGTTTATAATAGGATATAAGGATAAGTTTTTAATGTGAATTTTTTTCAGCCAAATTTTCGTCGACTTTGCCGACTTCTACAGGGCTTCAAATAGTTACACACATTCGTCTAAAGTATATTATTTTCTTTTATTTCCGTTGCCATTAAAGACCACCAGAAACCTAAACTTCAAAAAAATAAATTTGAAATATTCACATAAATAATTTTCCTTTTCTTTTTTGATTAAGGTAGTTTTTTTACAAATACAAAAATTCAAGAAGTCTTCGAAACTTGGAATATAAAATTTAAAATCTAAAATTTTCAAACACCCTTCAAAACACCCACTCATCATCAAAACGTGGTTACTGGACTTAGTCCCGCCTTCTGCACTTAGGCCTTCCGGGCGGGTTACTCTGGCGGGCAGCGTCTCGAGACGGATAAAAGATTTTTTATTTATTTAACGCATTGGCTAAGCACGATCGGTATCTGACCAATCAGAATCGTTCTAATAACTTAAAGCTTTGCCATTGGATTCGCACTGGCCAATCAGATCGTTTGGATTATACAAACATATATACATATATAAATATTTTTCCATTTTATATATAGTATATAAATAGATAGATAGATAGATATAATATAAGGTGAAGTATTGCGATCGCCTGCCTGGGTCCTGAATCTTTGAGAGTTTCTATCTCAGAGATGAAAAAAGTTAATTTTTTTAACTTCTACGTGGAAGGTATCGATGCCCTTAATCGTTGAAACTGAATTTAGGAAATAAAACCGAATATTGTGGTCCCAGAGGCCAAAAAAAATCCATTTGTCAGTGCGTACGTATGTATGTACTTATGTAGCCCCCTGCGTTTTGCAAACCTACGAAATTCGAAACTTAAACTCGATATAGGCTAAAAGATGTATAGCAAGCTCAGGGCGATGATAGGCTCCATTTTTAATTTCTCCACTTTCATGAGGCGAACCTTTAGGACGGGGCCCGGCCAAAATTAAATAATGAACTAAAAGACTCTCTATGAGCTGTTGCGGGGTGTGTTGAATGCCCCCAATTATCTGGCCTCGTTCCTAAAGAGATGTGTACATAATTTTAAATTTTTAACAAACTTGTAAATAATTTTAATTTTAACTTTTAATGTACATATTAAAATATTTGTTTAAGACCGCCCATTTAACTTTAGTGGATGTAAGCCACAACATCTGGCATAATTTTTGACGGCTGGCGTTTTTTGTATATAAAATGTAAACCTTTTCTTTTTCTTGTAAAGGGCTGCCCCCCTCTGCGTGGCGCAATAAACACAGTCAATTGAAATCGGAACACCGGAAATAGACATTTATATGAAAGATTTTTCGTTTTTTTTTATTTTCTCAAAAACGGCCCTTACGATTTTTTTTTAAATTGGTATACTTATCAAGTGTCATGAGTTATTAGTCGGGTATAAATTTTAATCCGATTGAAATAAAGGAAGGGGTGTAAATTAGGAGTGTCGCGATGATTTCAAATAAGTGAGAATTTTAAAGTTGTGTGGTGACCACACCAGTTGATTCGAGTTTCAAATTCACCGACAAACAGACAATACAACGAAACTAATAGGCTTCCGTTTTAGGTTTGCACGGAACTAATAAAACGATTATAATATAAAGAAAGAGAAAAAAGAATTGTCAAGAAGAATATTTTAGATCTAATCTAGTAAAGTACTAAAGCGAAATGAAATTCGAAGGCATTTCCCTAAAATAGAGCATTATGGAGTAGGATTTTCTTTTGTCTCTTGGATTTGATGTGTTTAACATCGAAACAAAACATTATCCTAATCCCGTCATCGTTTTCTATGTATATGCAGCTGACTCCTCTGAGCTATCTTCCCATGAGAAATCCTCCACCACTATATGATATTTTCAACAAAATAGAAGTCTATTTTCCAATCAATAAAAATGAGAAAGATGACTCGGCAAGGATTTGAGATGATTTGATCATTTAGATCACGTGCAATTCAGGTAATAAAAAAAATCTCTAGAGATATAAACTCATTCAAATGGAAATAAATAACCAATTTAATAAAAGAAAAAATATTATTTTTAAAATAGTGACCTAAAGGATCAAATTTAATTGATTTTTAATAATTAACGTATCAGTGAATGAATTCGGCAAGGGGATATTTTTAATTCTCCTGTAAAATAATAGCAAGCTTTTTATTCGTACTGAAATAACTATCTCTCTCAAAAGGTTAGTTTATATATACAACATAACTTCTTCTTCAAGTGCCATACTCGATTCCGAGCTTCGGCGATTACTATGAAGAGTATCCTCTCCATTGTAATTTTCATGGGGAAATTTTTCACAGGGTGGTTTCCCAATGCCTTCCACAGTAAGACAAGAACATAAGATCATAGAAAGTTAATTTTAGTGCCAAAATGTTAACATTTATAAAGCGAAAAACTTATTAGATTTTGAACTTTGGTTTCAGAACTTATGATTATAAATGGTGAAAATCCAAAAAAAATCAAATTTTTATTTGGGAAACTCTTTAACGACTGTAACTAATGAGCTAAGATTAGCCAGAAGAAGTTTGTATTAATAAACCTGACTTTTAAGTCAAATTTCAGCTTTGTTTTCCAAAACGTTTGCTGGCGAAAATTTTTTCCAGCGATTCGAACTTGAACCCGGGCTAGCTTAATTAGAAAGCATGCATTTTAACCACTCGGCCCAATCTGATTCAACATAACTAGATTCAGAATTAAAAGCGATTTTATGAAACTAATTTCATAGGAAGTTTTCAACTTGTATATCGTTAAATATTTAAATTTTAAAGATTTTCCATATATAATAATTGAGAAGTGATGGAAGGCAGCCCAAGGATAGTGAAAAAATTCTTTCGAATAAAATATATTTATTGGACAGTCATTTTTTCTCACTCAAAAACCAACGTTTAGTAGGATTTTTCCTCTCAGGGTTTAAAAGGAGTCAGAAGTGGGAGAAATCCTCGGAAACGTTCGTTTTTTTAGGTGTGCTGTTAAAAAAATTGTAAATTTACTATATGTTTATAATGCAAATAGATTGAAAATTAACATGATTGCGTATAGTAAAAAAAAAATACTATATTAAATTGCTAAAATCACATTAACTATAAATAGAAACTTTACTTTTTTCTTGTATTAAATAGATACGTACAATAAACTCCCGATTATCCGTGTGCGGATTATCCGTTCATGAGTTTAATTTAACAAAAAAATAAATATATCTGTATGTCTCATCCAAATGAAAACAAATTGAAAACAGACGACGGCCTTATTGTTGCAAAATTTTTACCAGCTAATGTTACATCTTTAATTCAACCTATGGATCAAGGGGTTATCTCAGAAATGAAACGAAATTACCGTAATGAAGGTGATGATTTGAATAAATGTTGGAAAAAATGACAATAATGGATGCGATACATGGTGTAACACAATCTTGGAACAAAATAAAGCCAATAACACTTGTTCGATCGTGGAGGAAAATTCTACCAAATGTAAAAGGTGATTTTTTTGATTCTATCGATCCTGAGACAAGTGAAATAGTATCTGAAATGAGTAAGCTAATGGCAAATTTACAAGGCTTTGAAAATGATGATAGAGAAAATACTGAGGAGTGGTTAGAACATGATTTATGTAATGGAGGTTTTCAAATAATGAGTGACGCGGATATTATTTCCAATCTCATTTAACCAGAAGAGCAAGAGAATGAAGCTGAAAGTGGAGAAGAAATTATCAATGACATTAGTCACAACACGGCCCTGAATTCTGTTGACACTTTGTTGTAGTACATCGACTAATGGGAATTCGAGTTTTTATTTTTATTAATTTTTTTAATTCTTTACTTTATTAACAACAAATAAATAGATACATAATATTATTATACAACATTTAAATGTTTGTTTTGTTTTCTCTTCAGATTCAGAGATTATTTTGTTTCGAGTCAACTTATCACACTTAACAAGAACTAATTTCCTGTCTTTAAAATGGCTTGCATCCTTTTGGAGATTGCGTTCAAAAAATAGAGTATTCTCTAAGCTTGTTCTTCCCATTCTGGATGCAATTTGGAAACGTGGATTTGAATTAAAGGGGAGATTTGGCCCTAAAAGCCTGGAAGTGTTTACATACTCTCCCTTTATTATTCTAATGAAATAAAATTAATAATAAATAATTGTTCCAAAAATGTACTTTGTATTTAGTAGGGTCTATTCGTAAACAACCAAAAGCCCATTCCCGTTAATTTTAGAAAAGTAAATAAACTTATTCATCGAGATTGTTCCTAAGACTTCTAGAAACTGAAATTGCCTCCTTGTCTTTATCGTTTCGAATGTATGTAACCTTAGGGCTGCCACCTCAGAACTATGATCGGCATTTTCTTTTTTTTCTTATGAATTCATAAAATTCTCCTCAGCTTATGTTAAAATTAAGTTTTATGCATAATTCTGTTACGGTTGTCTGTCCAAGTATTTCCCATAATCGAAAAAAATACGTTCCACGTATACATTATTTATAGGTATCGATAGAATCTTACCAACAAATTTTGGTAGTTCAGTGAAAAATCAGAGGAAAATATTTTTATCCATTTTTTTATCAGTTGGCAAATCCAGCGATTTGGTGGAAGAAATTATATTTTTAGAGAAGGCACTTATCATCATACAATTTATCGCCATCTAATTCTACATTTATTTATTTATTTTACTATTGAACCATTTACATATTTTGTAGAATCTAAAAAATCTTGGTATTTTCGTTCTTAAGATTAATTACTGAAAAATATTTGAATGGGCTGTTTTCAAAATTATAAAATTTTTACCAAGTAATTAATAGACTTTATGTACACCTTTATCGCTTCAGACACAAATATTTGTACATATTTCATAGCTAGTTAGAAAATCTAAACTTGTATTCACTTTAGTACTGAAAAATTTATCTGCTAATCTATTATCCAGTTTATTTTTCAGAGATAACATTATGTCATGCAATTCGGAACTTATTACCGATTGATTTTCAAGCTGTAAAATATTCTGATTCATAAGTTCCATAAAATAATTCACAAAGTGAATATACGATATTATTATTAATTACCTATTACGTACGGACGGTACACGCAACAGTCTGCATATAATTTTGTACATATTCAGTTTTACTTACACAACCCGGAGATAACTCACTGAAACCGAGAGTCTCTGGGTCAAACCCCGCAGAGGCCCCCGAGGCGGCAAGCCTTTGTAACTTTCAATTCTAATAACCCCAATATGCCTTAATAATGAGCCTACAAAGTTGTCTTGTACGGTGTCCTCCCTTCTACGGAACTATAAATGGATTATCATAAACTCACACTTATAGCTAAGCTACTGTGAAACAATTTTCTTTTGTTATTTTATTTTATTTGTTAAAAATCAACTCTTGTATGATATTTCCTTCTATTTTTACCCTTTTCTCTTAAATAATAAAATACTGGATTAAATTTGAATCGTTTCAAATAAATACAATAATTTTAATATTTAATTTTGAATTGTTATAAAAATAAATATTTGGGTTATCATTTTGAGAATATCTTTTTATCCGTCAAACCTTCACTGTCACCTGCATATTAAACTCTTAGTAGCTCCATCATTGGTAAAGCCATAAAAATCCTTTCATAATGCTTTTAAAAGCTCCTATTTATTGCATATGAATATGAAAAAAATAGATTCTAAAAAGGATGATAAAAAAATTCAATATGAAATTGATCCAAATAATATAGGTATACATATAACATATATCCGAAAAAAATGATTTGTTTGTTTTATGACATGAGGACAAAGGCCATTTGGTCAGATCCTAAGTGAATATTTTAATTTTTATGTTTAAGTATGTATGACTGGTATAGGAGTCAGAATATAGCCAGTAAAATGTCATTTGGTAGTGAGCCGGGCTCACAGATCCATAGACAATGATTCTACCCACCCAGCCTGACTCCCTAATATATATATATATATATATATATATATTTACTACTAAAGCCCAACCGTCTGATTCTTTGTGGAATCGAAACAGATGAATTTTGTTCAGATATTCAATATAAATTTTATTTAGAATGTTATATGTTAAAGTTAGATTTAACTTTCAAGTGTTCATCTAACGTTAACATATAAACATTCTAAATGAAATGTATTATTGAATATCTGAACAAAATTCATCTGTTTCGGTTCCCCAAAGAATCATACAGATGGGCTTTGTAGTAAATTTATAAGAACCATACTATTAGGAAATAGGAGAAAGCTCTTCTGTTGCACAGTTGGAGGCGTAGAGGTGTAACTCATTTCGCATTAACCAGGGTGCACGGCGAGGAGGCGGGCTACATTACACCCCCAAATAGGAGAAAGCGTGCCTGAGCTAAAGAGTTGAATATATATAAAATTTGATTATAGGATCTGGTCAGGGGATCCTTCGCATAAATGGAAAAGGCATTTGCGGGCTTAACGCAGAAGATGTCGGATCATACCCGGCTGGGTCCAGTATCTTTTTTCAACTCTTGGTTCAGTATCAAAACGAGTCTGGTCCCAATAGCACCAAAATAGGGCAGTGGCCGGACAAAAAGTTTTAACTTTCGAGTTCATCTAACGTTAACATATATATGTTTTAAATTAGGAAAAGAAGTATTTAGTTGAATTATATGACTCTTTGTGATTATGACCTTCGATGCTTATTCAAAATGCTCTTTGTTAATTTTTCTGAAAACTTATTTTCAAACCGTTATTCCTATTTACTACCGTTTTGAAGCGTACAAGTTTAGAGTTAAATTTGGTCACGAAGAAAAGCAAAAAATACTACAGGTAATTGTTTTTAATTTAATTAATTTTTTTATTGCATGTCGTAATAAAAAGTAATAAAATTTCCTTTTTAATCTTTGCCTGAAAAATAATCATAATTTTATTTATAACTAATTATTAAATAATATTAATAAATTTTATTAAAATGTCAATTGGCTTATTGTCGTAGCGCTTTGATGCTAAAATCACGAAAGTGCGAATTTTCCGATTTTCCACTAATGAATTTCCTACATGATTTCGTATAAACATTTAATGCTAGTCACGCGATTGGGATAGAAATGGAAATGACATCGTACTGAATTTTTTAATTCACCAAAGTAATAAATATTTATAGAGGAAAATATTAAAATGGATTCCCGAATTGCAATAATTCTAGGTACTAAATTACAAATTCGTGGCTTTAGTATAAGAGGCGATATATCAAAATCTTGTCACGTTACTACCCTATGGTTAATCGTTTTATAGAATCTTTGAAAGTTGTAATCGAAACCATAAAATTTGATCCCCTTGTGCGTGAGACGTTACAAGCATAATCCCACTTATTCGCTTTTCCAATTCCATTTTATTCGTAACCATAGCAACCAATAGTGCTTTGGTTCAGTACAAGTTGCTAGCGGCTTCTGCTACTATACAACTAAAATGAAAAATATTACGTGCTTTATATTAGTTTCACCCAAGGGGTGAACCGCGACCTAATATGGTGTATACCTACTTCCACTTCCACTTTCATTTCCAAGTAGAAGACAATAGATGAAGAGGCATTATCTAATGAATTCCAAAATAATTCTCCACATAATTCGAAAGACGGTGTACACCTAATTCCAATCGCGGTTCACCCCTTGGCTTCACCTGTATGTGTCTAACTATGTATCTATAATGTGACTTTGGTCTGTTATTTTTTTTGGCTTTTCGGCTTTCTCTGTTAAATTTTACAAACATTTCTCGATAAAAATAATTGTTTACCTACTCAATTTAAAAAAATTATATACAAATAATAAAAATAAATACATTTCATTCTGTTAAATTCCACAAAACTTTTCTCTATAAAAATCATTAAGACTAAAAAGTAAAAAAATAAATTATATTTAAAAAAGCTAAAAAACATGCTTCTAAAAAGTACAAAATAATGTAATACTTAATCAAAAAGCATGGTCACTTTGTCAGAAATTAATTAAAAGTTTATGCACCCCACAATTTTTGATTAAGTATTACATTATTTTGTACTTTTTAGAAGCATGTTTTTTAGTATTTTTAAAATATTCTAATGAGCTTAGTGTTCACCGAATAACATCTCAATTAACAAACGTACATTAAAATAAAATAATTTAATAAATCTAAAAATTTGAGTTTCTTTTTTGAAAATCGATAAAAAAATTTTCGAATCTATGATTTTAGTAGAGAATATTTTAAAATGCGTTTCAGAGAGATTCATCCCCCCGGGAATTAAACCCGAGGATTAACGTGCTTTCCGGGCAGTCAGTTTTTTTTTCACTGCCCAGAAAGCACGCCGTCCTACTAAAATTCTAAATTCTGATCTAAAAAATGTAAATTCTTTCTCTCTTAAAATAATTTAATTTAAAATATTTATTCGAATAGAAAATTAGTTTTTAGCAAGCTAGCAGGTTATCGTTTATTTGCATCAAGCAGAAAAAACAACCTCATTCATTTCTATTTATGAATAAAATCATTAATATTTAATGTTAACTTACATTAAAGCTACGTATTTACATTTTGTTCTTTTGAAAGGAGTCATTTAGAAAAACAAAATAATGCAATTCCCTTGTCCGAAATGTCCCCTTTATTTGATATTTTCGATGTGACCATCAGTAGATGAAAATGTTCTCTCCGATTTTAAAGACGTACTCGGATAGTCTTGAGTGCTTCTCGCAGTAAAAATATGTTTCTGTTTTTACCGCCCATTCACTGACATGTTAATGTCAAATCACATTTTAAGAGTATTTTGTCTCTTGATATGTAGTCTTATATTTATGAATTTTCATTCTCAGCTGGAGTAAGCTTCTAAGCTAGATTTTACAATGATGAGTGGGAGAGTGTTTTTTGAGAATCTTTGCTCTTTTCAATAAATTTTGTCTCTTTAAATTTCCTGAAAGAAGGTGCCGATAATATTTACAGTGGCGTGGATTAGTTAATTAAAATTTTGATATTTCTAATAAAATTTCACTAGCAAATAATACAAATAAAGGAAAATATCAGGATTTTTCGGAGACAGGATAAGTATTCTAATTATTGTTAACAAGGTTCTATTAAAACTAAGACCATTAGGCTCCTTAAGCTTTTCAATCAAATTTATATAACTTTATAAAGGCATAATCATTTGCATAAAACTTAAGGCAACAAAGAACATGTAATTTGTGATAAATAATTATAGGACTGTTTATTTTGAAAGTGGTGTAAGACCATTTTTTAAAAAAATAAGATATCCTATTATTTGTGATTAGTGTAAACTTATGATTTATAACTAGTTAATATTTAATATCTTAAGAAATGCCAATATATAGCTTTTCACTTTGGATAGAGACGGACTGGTAGAATTTTTAATTGCAAAGTAATGGAAGGTAAACTAAGTAGTGAAGAAAAAAATTATTACATTTCCAAATAAGATGTATTTATTGGACTGTCATTCTTTTTTCCCCTTTCCTAAAAAATAGAAATAAATATTTATTAATTAATAGAAATTTCTATTTAATGCTTCTGTTAAGAAAAGACAAATTTCAAACACTGCTAGAGGAGAGAAGAGGGAAGCATCTTGTTTGTTTCTTTCATTGACCCTTTGAAACCCTGAAGAAGGAGGAAGAATCCTCCGAAACGTTGGTTTTAAAGGAAAGGGGAAAAAAGAATGACAGTCCAATAAATACATCTTATTTGGAAATGTAATAATTTTTTCTTCACCACTTGGTTTACCTTCCATTACTTTTGCAATTAAAAATTCTACCAGTCCGTCTCTATCCAAAGTGAAAATATATATTGGCATTTCTTAAGATATTAAATATTAACTAGTTATAATTCATGAGTTTACACCAATCACAAATAATAGGATATCTTATTTTTTTAAAATGGTCTTACACCACTTTCAAAATAAACAGTCCTATTATTTATCACAAATTACATGTTCTTCGTTGCCTTAAGTTTTATGCAAATGATTATGCCGTTGAGTAAAGTTATATAAATTTGATTGAAAAGCTTAAGGAGCCTAATGGTCTTAGTTTTCATAGAACCTTGTTAACACTAATTAGAATAATTATCCTGTCTCGAAAAATCCTAGTATATTTTCCTTTATTTGTATTATTAGCTAGTGAAATTCTTATTAGAAATATGAAAATTTTAATTAACCAATCCACGGCACTGTAAATATAAGCATCTTGTTTGTTTCCTTCATTGACCCTTTGAAACCCTGAAGAAGGAGAGAAGAATCCTCCGAAACGTTGGTTTTAAAGGAAAGGAGAAAAAAGAATGACAGTCTAATAAATACATCTTATTTGGAAATGTACTAATTTTTTTCCTTACTATCCTTGGGCTCCCTTCCATTACTTTGTATTTAGAAATGCCAAATTTTGATCAATTTAAAATTGGCCAATAAAAGAAATTGCGTAGCGATTAATATGCTAACCTTTAATTTTCTCTAAATAACAAAAATGAACTTGCACCACTTTCAAAATAAAAAGTCCTATATAATAAAATCATTCGTATCCTTTTGGGGAAAATGATAAAAATATAAATCAAATGGAGTAAAGGAACCTCTTGAAATCAAGCAAAACACTTCTGACATGTAAGTATATTTATTTATAATTCTCAGATCAATTAGATCTCATTGGTTTTTTCCAAACAATCAAAACCGTTAAACAATTAAGGTTTTAAAAGTCATCGCCTTGAGATATAATATATTTTAGTTATCCTGATAATAGACAGAAAGCCTAGTATCTGAAGAAGGTCTTAAATCTTAAAAATTTGATTTTTAAAAATATAGAATTCTAGGTTCTGGGCCTTTTTTTGTAAAACCTACCTAGAATTCTATATTTTTAAAAAAATTTTAAATTTTTTAAATTTTCTTCTCCTCCTCTTTCTCTATTGAAAAACAAAGTAAGATTATGGTCAGAATACAAAATACGAATTTTCATTACATTATGAATTAATGTATAGATTATAGAACAATTTATCAGGTGTTATTTAAATTATTTGATATTTAACCACTTCACCATTTTACAATCGATTTTTTTAAGATAATGAGTTCAAAGTGCTGATTTCTAAGTATTTGCATATTTAAAATCGAACGAAATTATTCATTGAATCAATAGGTCTTTTTTATTCATTTTTAGATGAGACATTTGTACTCTGAATTGGAATGCGTTTCATTTGTTTCATTTTTCATTTAAAAAATTGCGAATTAAACATTTATTTATAAAAGAAAAATTAAAGAATCAATTGAAATTATAAAAAAAAACCTATTAAACGTGAACAGAGATGATAGAAGAAATTAAATAAATTTAATTTAACCCTAGAACGCACAAGCTTTTTCACAAACACAAGTCGCGAGCCGGGCCTGTCATGCCCACTATATATTTAATTGGTTTATAACACATTTTTCAATAATTATATTAATGTTTTTTTATAAATTTATATCAAGATTTATAAAAATAAATAATATATCAATACTTTTTTACTGTTTTTATGTATTTTTTGCTATACTTCACTCAAAAAAAAAATTTTTTAAAATGAAAAATTGTACACAAAGCTACGAGCTTGACCTGTCAGACCCACTATAGGCTAATAAGTTTATAATATATTTTTCAATAATTTTGTTCATTTTTTTATTTATTTATATCAAGATTTATATAAATAAATAATATATCAATACTTTTTTACTGTTTTAATACACAGTCTTGTGACTTTGTGTTTGTAAAATAAGACTTTGTGTTTGTAAAATAAGAAAAAATAGGTATATAAAATACTTGTATTATGTATTAATGAAGGAATTTTAAAAACTTGGAATTTATGGGACCCCTTTTCTGAAAGTTATTGAAAAGAAAAGATGTGGCCGGACCTGACAGGACGGTTTATGCGTTCTAGGGTTAAAAAAATCTTACAAAAGCCGTGATTGAGAGTAATTGCCTTGACACTAAACAGGTAGAATTAACACTGTTTATGGCCACTGTTTTTAGTAAATTGTTTTCCCATATGCTTGGGTGCATTCAATACCTTCCTTCAGGAATAAATGGCTTTGTTTTTCCTTGGACTGAGTCGAGTTGTAATCAATATGTTTTCGGTTGAGAGCCCGTAAGTGTCATGACTTTGGTTCACCGATGAGCGTGAAAACTCTCGAGCCGTGCAGTTGAATTGCTTGGTAATTATTGATACCAAGAGATCGATAGCTAGTGCGAGGTTTAAGTTATAGTACCTGGCGGACCGAGCGTTGCTTGGCAATTTTTTGCTTTAGTTAAAAGCGATTTATTTAAAAAAATGGTAGAAATGTTTATTTTTATTTGCAGTCGGAATTTAATAAAATTGGCTTCGCTGTGCACAAAGTGTTAAACTTAATTGCAATTAAAAATAATATTAATATATACGAAGGTTCCTTTGTTGACAAAGTGAAAATACATTTTTTCACTTTGGAGTATAAGCTCTCAAAGTGTTAGAATCCCGGGAGGCGATTACAATACTTACACATTATATTTTTAAATATAAATGTGAAATTAAAAATAATTTTCAACCGTGATTTTTGGATCTGTCTGTCTGCTAGGATTTCTATATAATTTATATTTATTTATATATTCATTCTGAAACTTTTGGGTCCAAGCACGTTATAAATTCGCATGAAGCTAAAAGAAATTTTTATTTTTGACAAGCCTTGGTTCGATCACATATGTGTACCGCATTTTGTTTTGTGTATAACACCTAATTGACTGAAGATGGCCAAATAAAATTCAGGCCGAAACGTCTCATTAAAGGTGTTTTATTGAACCCAGTGATTCCATCTTTGGCTGATACCTCCTCCTTCATCTAGTACAGTTTCATCACAGCCACGAACTCTTACAATAATTTATATTTAAAATTATTATTTATTATAACGGCTTTAGCCTGAGAGAGTACCAAGTCTTGAAAACGGCTTTAAAGGGAGGAGCGATGGTAGTAAAAAAATTGTCAATTTATCTGGTAGGTATAGCCTAGGACTTAGGTGCAGGGTTCTCTCTTCCCACCAGTATAAAAGTAGTTTAAAATAAGTCGATAGAAACATCGTAGTTATATTGTATTATTTGTTCTTATTCAATAAATAATTATAATTAATTATGTGTGATTTAAATAAAAATTCAAATTTTAAATAATTGTATTTTCATATATTATATATATCATATATATTATTACATATTATATATCATATATATATATATTATCATATATATTCACATATATTATCAGACTAATATTAACAAGACTTCGTCGTTGGACCTTATTTGTTGATACCTCCGATAGGGAATAAATCCTAAATATACTGAGCATACATGTATTTTTATTTTTATTAAAAATTGAATAAAATTATTTTTCTCGTATTCTTATCTTTAAATATGTATTTATTACTATTTTTTAAAAACCGCTGATTCATCAGCTTCAAAAATCAGAAACTATGTAAAACTGTTAAATTTATCTTACGAGTTATACGGGACTGTTTATCGCGCTATATGAGTACTAGTCGCAATTTTTTCGTCGCGTTATACGAATTTTTTTAACTGTTTATTTTTATGTACTCTTTTTTTAAGAAAGAAGTAAAAGTTGTACCATGGTGAAATCTTGACTAAATGGGCCATTTTTTAAAATAGCTTCCCATGCCCAGGTAACCACAATATCCTAAGAATATTCTAAGGATATTCTAAGGACATTTAAATCTTCTTAGAATATTCTGAGGATATTGTGTGTTACCTGGGTGTTAGGGTTCTGCATTTTTTTTAAAATAGCTTCCCATGTTATTTTTATTCTATGAAGAGTCAAATTTAGCTGATCAACATTTTTTAACAACATGAATCCGGCAAAAAAAACAAATGTTATCCAAAAGTATAGTACTGTTGGTTTTATTTTGGATTGTAGCCAATAGCAGGGTTATTCAAGATTGAATAAAAAAAGTAGTATCATAAAATATGGAAATGTGTAGTCACAGTATCTCAATATTTAATGCAGTGTAGCAAAAAAATGTCTATAACAAGATGTCTATGGGACTATTAAATTAGGTTATGGACCGTTATAAACCGGCCTATACCTTGTTTAGGGTTGATAGTTGACTTTTGGGTCAAGATGTGAAATCTCTATCTAGTATTTTAATCAACTCTCACCCTGTATAAAAATAATTGATTTAAGTAAATAAATCCCTTTTTCGATGTAGGTTTGTAGTGAAACATTATTAATTTAAAATAATATTTAACAAAATAGAATCAAACACTAATTTTTTCTGTTCTTACAACAAAGGTTGAATTGAAAAAGTATCTTAGGAGCGTTCGTGCTCGCGATCCCCTTTTTCTCCTATGACCAGATATCTAAATATCACCCCTTTGGGAACACCTACCCTATAGAGCTCTAGTGATTAAATGTTTAAAAAGATAATAGATTGTGAAAAAATCGTGAAAATGATAATAAAGCGGCTTAGATTATATTCCGATCTCTCTAACTAAAGACAGAGAGGTGAAACCTTATAATCATAAAAAAATAAAAATATAAAGTGACGTTAAATCTCAATTTAAGTGATTGATCCGGTTTTAATTTTATCAAAGATGACATTCCGTAATTGGACAACTTCGGATTTTGAGACATTCTCTCTGCTGACGCAGAAGTCCAATTAGTGCTATGAGACATGACTTTACTGTTGGCAGATAAAACAAGAAAACGGATTAGTTACCACAACTTCCTAGTAATCAGCTTAAATTATTTGTGAAATTTCTATGTTAATGTTTTACTAATGTTTATTTTGCTTATTCCTTCACCATAATTATTTATTATTATGTAAAAAAACTAAATACGATAAAATCAAGCCTTGTGATTAGTCTTTGAATTAATCAGATCTGTAGAGAAGTTGCCTAACTAATAAGAGACTTGCTTTGACTCGTTTCTTGAAATCCATGGCCAACCATCGACCACCGTGGTCGACGTTTATTTAATGATAATGAGGCAAGAAGGTATTACATCAAAAAGAAGGCACAATGCCCTAAAGGTATGCGAAGACCTTTGAATCGTGAAAAGAATAAGAAGAGGAAGATATTTCAGGGGATGGGCTGAAGGTACCTGTGGTTGCTGGTCTTGACTTGTTGAAGGGTATTTATCAAAAGACGGAAGTGGGAAGGAATTCCAACATTTTTTTAATTAAAGAACAGGAAGATGCGGCAACTATGAATCTCAAAAGATCCCTACATTACCGAAGAGAAGAAGGAATATACTAGTATATCAAGGAAAGGGGTGGAGACGTAGGTATTTGTGTACCCGGGTTTTGAAGGTTTGAAGGTTATAAGTGATGGGAAAGATAGAGGCTGGGAGAGATTTCAAGTTCTTCGAAGTGATAGGGACAGAGGCATTTTCAAATGAAGTGGTCCGGCACTTTTCCAATTTATCCGCGAAAGAGTGTTGGAAATCGGAAAAACGCGTGCTATGACAAAGCACGCCTTTAATTACTGACTTTAAATCATCAGAGCACATACCGTGATAATATCTATTAAATAAGTAAAGCGCGGAAACTCTTCTTCAATCTTCCTTTTTTTTATTTGGGTTGAAATGCTAGATTTTTCAACCAGACAGATGCTGAGCTTCAGTGAAAAAGATATTCGAAATGCTTCTTGCCAGATTGGAACAAAAGATCAATTTGAATTCGAAAAGAAATATTGAGACATTTCCCCCTCTCCTAAATAAAAATACACACTTGATGCTCAGGGGATGAAGAATATTTTTAATCCAGCAGGAGGGACGTACCCTTGGGGAACAAGGGATCCATTATTTTTCCCATTTACTCCTTACTCAAGAATTTTTGGCATATGGTCTGTAAAATAATCAGTCAGGATCAAGGCAGGCAATCACAATACTTCCACATTATATTCTATATAATATAAGTAAATGTGAAAGTAAAAATGAGAAATCAAGAAAAAAACGAAATTTTTATAATAATTTAATTATAATTTGCCAGATTGTTTTTTCTGGTTAGCTACAATTAAGAAACAATCAATGATTTTGAATTTGAGCAAAAAGAACTACCTACTAATATTTGTAAAAAGTAAAATATTAAAAGTAAAAAAGTATCCATACCAGAGATAGCAAGAGCATTCGGCAAAGAAATTAAATAGTTTTGTTTTCTATAGCTTAATGTTAAAATAACTATAAAACCCATTATTCAAATGATAAGGAAATTCTCTTTGACAATTTAAACGAATAATTTCTCTGATTTTGTTATCGTAGATGAATTTCAAAATTATTTTAAAAAGTAAACAAAACTAAAATTTCTTCGTGTGATTTGTTATTCTTACCGGCGCATAATCTGGGCCTTTTTTAAGGAGAAATCAATGAGATTTTTCTCCTCTTGATGCAAATATAAATATAATTAGAGGACAATCAGATGGAACCTTATTGATTTTCTCTTAAGAATCAACAACTCTATGAATTTTGGCAAGAAAAATTATTTTCAATTTAATTTGAATCTTAAGTGTTATGCCATTAAATCGATATACTAAATTTAGGAGAATCTCAAAACAGAATATTTGACCTCGCAGAAATATGTGATCATTTCACAATGCTGGTAAAATTAGAAAATTTTAACCAAATAAGCAAGAGAAATACGATAAAAAGATCGTGAGAAGAAGTGGTCAAAAAAATCATTGCAAACTTCCCCTACTTGAGGAATTAAATTTGACTGAATTTGATACTAATAAATTCATCAACTATTTGAAAAACTTTTAAATTAAATTACAAAATTGACACTTATCCACCGCGACCCTAAGAATATTGGCAGCAAAGCTTTGACTAAGTTATGCCTGAATGTAGAATCTATAATTGAAATTCCTCGCGTCCCTTTGCTGGAATATTGATAGATTAGAATCAGGAGCCAGGGGACCTGGGTCGAAGCAAGCCTGTTAATAAGATCGTTTGATATAGTCGCTTAATTATTTTATTAATTGTGTATGAAAAAAGTAGTGTATTTTCTTCCTTTTTCCAGAATATCTCAAAAACAGCTAAAACTTTTTTGATAAGGCCTAGAGAGAAACTCCATAATATAGTGAAAATATAAAAAATTTTATTTTACGTGATATCTGGGGGCACGGTTAAACTATATGTTCTCGAAGCGTCTAGCGCAATTTTAACGGATTTGTAACTTCACAATGGAAAGGATTATATGACTGAAAATTATTTCCTCAATACAAGCCCATAAGCTCAGCTAAATCAGAAATTTTCACATATCTATTGGTCATAATGTCCCAGTTAGAAGAAGGCAAAAATGCAAGTTTATTTCGTCACTCACTCATTCACTCCCACATATAAAATCTTGAGTGATCAGAGGATTCTGAAATTTGGCATGGAGTTTGAGATACCTACTACTAAAGATAAAATCATAAAACCCAGACTTCTCTTGGAACTCTTAAAATGAACTTTACGTTCGTATGGTAAATTCATCTTAGAAAATATCATAAGATGGTGTCATCTATTAAATCCGATGGAATAGATTATTTTTAATTATATGTCAGATGGGTTGTTTCTCACCCCTCGGGAATGGAACCCGATTGCAGAATCACTAGATCGCGAAATTTTACAAATTATGATAACAATCTTTGACTAAAATATTTAACGTGTTTACATGTGTCAGAGGGGTTCGCACCTCACAGATGAGCCAGATGGCCCGGATTGCTGTTAGTGGCACTCGGGTTTGATTCCCGAGGGGGTGAAAAACAACCCATCTGACATATAATTAAAAATAATCCATTTCGTCGGATTTAATAGATGACCCCATCTTATGATTTTATTAGTGGTAAATACCCAATATCATTAGAATGCTAAAATGTGGTATGGTGCTAGAACTTAAGTCACTTCATTTAAGATGAAATTTTCTCATTTTGATACCACCACCACCCCCCCCCCCCAAAAAAAAAAGCCAAGTACTAGCATACAAAAAGAAATGATATCCCATCAAAACACTTCAGTAAATTACAGTGTTTTTGGTGGGATGGTCTGACTTGGTAAATGGGAAATAGAAAGCTATTCCAATTCACTATGATATACAGGGTGTCCCATAATCCAACGATAAACCGTGAACACAACAGGGTATAGGTCAGTTTACAACGGTGCATAACCTAGAAAAATTTTCAATAAGTCTGTTTTCGAGTTATAGACATTTTTGAAAATTGGTAAAAATTGCTACCCTGCACTAAATATTGAGATGCTATGTCTCCAAATTTCCATATTTTATGATTCTTTTTTTGTTAATCCTAAATTACCCTGCTAGTGATCACAATTCAAAATAAAACCAAGAGTAGTATATACTTTTGAAGAAAAAAATTATTTTTGCCGGATTTATGTGCTAAAAAATTTTAATCAACGAACTTTGATTCTTCATTGTAATAAAATGTACTAACCTAAATTTATAGTTATAGCATCTCAGTATTTAGTGAAGGGTAGCGATTTTCACGATTTTCAAAAAAATGTCTATAGCTCGAAAACTGAGACTTTTATTAAAAATTCTTATTAGATTCTGGACCGTCATAAACTGACCTATTACTGATCACGGTTTATCGTTGAGTTATAGGGCACCTCGTTTGTAATGAAACTTTGTTTTAAAGATAATTTCTTACACTTATATAGGTAGACATATTAATTTCTTATTTGGTGATTAAAAAGTATTTAAGCTTTGGTTAAAAAATTTCTGACTAATAACCTCAACTCAATCAATAAAAACTACAAAATCATTAAAATAATAATAAATATTTAAACTTAAAAAACTATACTTTAATTTAATTAATCGCCTTAGAGTGAAAACCAGCTAACTCACAACAAGGAAATTTTACAGGGCAGAGAAAAAACAAACAAAATTTAATATTGTTGTTATGGAAAGAAATTATTTTTCACATCTTTCATGGATTTAGCAGGTTTACACTCTAAGGCGACGATATGAAATTTTATCTACATTCTTGCATAAACTCTGTCTAGAGACTACTCATAAATATGTAAATATATAGACATATTTAGTTATAATTATTTATTCGTGTTCGATAAATAATTATAATTTTTCTTAAGGGAGAATGGTGTGGGTTCTTGGTGAAACATTTTAAATAAAGTAAAGAAATTTTGAAATTTAAATTTTAAAAAGTTTCTAAAATTTTTCAAAATTTCTTTACTTTAAATAATTATAATTAATTATGAGTGATTTTACTAAAATTTCAACCCTTAACTAAATTAATCACAAAAATAAAAACTTCAACAGTTCCATTACTGATGTAGACATATTATTATTTTCTTGTTTGATATGAATTTCCATGAAAACTTATAGGTATATTTTATTCCTGAAGATATTAAAATCCTAAACTTAATAAACCTGGGATTTGAACTTTCTGAATCCATCCGTTTAAATTTCATAACAGCCAAGAGAACTTATTATAAACAAGGATTTCAACTTTATTAAAAACAAATCAAATTAAGTGCTTAGAGGAAATTTTGTTTGAAAATTTATTTCCATTCTTCCACTTAACCACTTCGTTTTTAATCAAGCTTTCCAGATGTTTCTTTAACGTAGTAAGAGTTGCTTCTTAATGTTGTAAATTTTTACTTTTATCATCTATATCTAGGCTATAGTAGGATTTATTACTTATTTTCTAGCTCTATGTGAAAATTTTTCATTAAGTAAAATTGGAATCTAATATATAGTAGTAGGTATTCTAGATTAAATTAAATTTATTAATAGGCAAATAAATCATTAAGACGCATATTAAAAATGATTTATATTTATGCTATTTTATTAATTAATCTATTATTAAGTACTTAAACGAAGGCGTGATCTCTCTGGGTGGGCAAAGAGATCCAATGGAGGTCACTGGTTGGCCGTGCTTAGGCATTAAATAAATACGGAGAAATTCAAAAATAATTTAAAATCTAAAATTTTAAAACAAAAATATTAGAAAGCTATTTGCCCTAGAAGAGTCCACATATTTAAAAGGAGAGATATGAATAAATGATAATGATCCCAAAATTTAGGGGAGGATTCTTCCTAAATGATTATAAATTATAATGTTGTATCATTCATCCATTGTAAATTTGAAACAGGAATAGCAGGGAATTGGACAAAATTAAATACATTTTTAAATAGTTCAAACGTTTCGTCAATTATTTGACGTCCTCAGTGGCCCATTTTATCACTCTTGTCAAAAAAACAATTTCATTATTCGTCAAAACATAGTTAGTCTTTTTTTAACATATTCTGGCAAAAATTAATCAACAATAAAGAAAAAGCCAAGATTGTTGATTAATTTGAGCCAAAAATATGTTAAAAAAATTAATGATGTTTTGACGTATAGTGAAATTGTTTATTAACAAAGTGTGATAAAATGGGCCACTGAAGAAGTAAAAATAAATTGACGAAACGTCTGGCCCATTTAATAAAAACTCTGTGTTTTTAATTTTGTCCAATTCCCATCTATTACTGTTACAAATTATAAATGATTTTATTAAATATCATTTGCTATTATATTCCGAGAATAGAAAAACATTTTGGCCTACCTAGAAGGAGGTGATTATAAATTATTTTGTTACGGGGGGGGGGGGTAATTAGAAAAACATTTTGGCCTGTCCTTAATCTTGACTACCAGTAGCCACTGGGGGGGGGGGTTATAAATTATTTTATTACGAGGGGACTTGTGGATCTTGACATTACCAGTGGCGTACCCTAGCAAGATGCCCGCCTAGGTCGGGCTTAGCAGGTGGTTTAATATAGTTATAATAGAGGATGCATAAAAATATAAATTTTAATATGAACAGACAATTTATTTAAAAATATTAGATATAAGTGTATTATTGAAAATTATCGTCTTTAATGAGATTTAATTAGGTAGATATCGGAAAAAAGGACAAAGTTTAATGAAATCGTTTTTTGGTTGATTTAGAGATGTTTCGTCCATTAATTTAAGACTTATATAGGATCGCATAAATTACCAATACTCATATATAGCGTATTCAGTTATTTTTTGTGTGTTAAGAGCTATTTAAAATTATTACTACATAATTGTTTTTTGATAATCACTCCATTATTTAGCCTTTATAAATTATAAGTACTTAGGTGAATATACCTCTTTTCTAAAATCCCATAGAAGACGCTCGCTTTCTGTTTGGAATAAAGTCTCGAAATTGTCCCGGTTTGAGAAAAAATATTAAGGCAAGTTTAATTTATTATAGATGTACCAATAATTAAATAACTATTTTATAATAATTATTTTTTCTTCTTTCAAACTATAAGCAGTTTTTTGGTTATTTTTATTAAATGGCAAAATATCAAAATAATATCAAATAAAAAATCATTAAATACAGATTGACCTTAATATCTGCGTTTGCCACGAGCGTTATTTATCAATGTTAATAAAAGTGATAACAAGCAATAAATTTAACGGTATTAAATTTGAATATTGAATTCTAAAAAAAAATCACAGTCAAATCCACATAATATGCAAATATTGAAATTTGCTAACACCTTTCTTATAATATATTCATTCTCATTGTAAATATCATATTTATTTATTTATTTATTTTGATTCTCTTACCAAAAGGGTTTCATCTGCTATCTGAACTAATTATTTTATAGTAACCAAAATCATTTTTAACCGACTTCAAAAAAGGAGGAGGTTCTCTATTCGATTGAATTTTTTTTTTTTTTTTTTTTTTTGTGCCTATGTTACCTCATATCTCCGCCAATTGTCAACCGATTTTGAAAATTTTTTTTGCATTGGGTCCAGTCTAGCTTCCGATTGGTCCCATTTTTTTTTCGATTTTTTTTCATTGGTATTAGACCTTTTTTATTAAGTTTGTTTAGACCTAACCTCTTTGTTTATGAACCGATTTCGATGGTTCTTTTATCCGAAAGGGGGTGTCTTAGGGATGGTGTCATATTAATTTGGTCAAGTTCTGACGATATAATCACTATTAATAACATCACTAAAAAGAGAAAAATAAAATTTTTAAGAAAAAAATAAAAACTGACTTCAAAAAATTAAATGCAACAAATATAAAAATACACTAAAAGTTATAAAATAATTATTATCTTATTTAGTTACAACTAAACGACGAAATATTAACACGAAATTACTTTTTGAAGTTGGTGCCAAACATGATTGTTTGAATTATGAATCGCACTCGAATTATGAATCGCACTCGACGGATCTTACTTAGTACGTTTGGCGGGTACGCTCGCTTATAGGTATAGTTTGTTTGGCACCGACTTTAAAAAGTAATTTCGTGTTAATATTTCGTCGTTTAGTTGTAACTAAATAAGATAATAATTATTTTATAACTTTTAGTGTATTTTTATATTTGTTGCATTTAATTTTTTGAAGTCGGTTTTTATTTTTTTCTTAAAAATTTTTTTAAGAAAAGTATTCACACCAAACTTTTTTTTTTTTTTTTTTTTTATTGGCCTCGGGAACATAGATGCCCATTTAGCCAGCCGATCGTATTCGTTCATATTTCCATAAATTCGCCAGCCCTCAAATGCTGATCCCTAAGGCGGGCCGCTCGGGGGCACAGTAGGGCAAGCAGAGCATCCCAAACCGATCCCTCCGCAACCAGCCAAAGGGCATCACGAATGGCCGACGAATATAGAGCAATAAAGAACGTACTTGTTCATAAGTCCCTTCAGTGAGGGATAAAACAGAAGACTTGTTTTAACAAGTTACCTAGTCTAACACCACTAGAAAAATTAATATATAGTAAAAATTGACTATGTGATGGAACCTATACATTTTTTATAAGCTATATATCTAGATAAAAATGCTAATAGATAAATTAATTAAAATATCCGAGTCAAGAAAGGATGATATCTAGCAAAAATATGTTTAATTATAGTTCGAACCCAATTGAAATTATGTGTTTGATGACTGTTTCTGCCAGTATGCCCCCGTCAGAGAGAGAAGCTAAGAGGACCCCTGCATAAGTGGGGAACTCAATTTCTTTTCTAATTTTAAAAAATAGTCGGTCTATTTTATGCCTCCGAAGCTCACAGCCTAAAAGAGCATGGCTTATATCTCCGTAAGACACATTATCGCACAAGCAGTAAGGATTATCCCTCCGACCGATTCTATGTAGATATGCAGGTGTAGTTGCATGGCCTATTCTAAGTCGGATTATGTGCACAATCACTTTTCTACATAGTTTCGATTTCTCAAACCAGGGCTGCACAGGGATTTTTGGACATATCCCGAAGAAATGCCTGCCCTTTTCTGCGCTTGATGTTGACCAAATATTCTGCCATTCCTTGTAGATTATTTTTTTTAATAAGGAACGGACTTCACCGGGGGACAATTCTAGTGAATATTGAGTTCTTTCTGTCACACTTGATGCAGCGAGCCTGTCTACTTTCTCATTTCCTATTATGCCGCTATGGCTAGGAATCCACAGCATGGCGATATTACGACTTTGTGTTCTAAGTTTATTAATTTCATCAATAATCTCCAGGATGAGATAAGATGGATTTTTATTAATTGGAAAGCCGTTGATAGCTTTCAAAATACTTAATGAGTCTGTACATATCAAGACATTGGTAAATTCAGGAATATTTTTAATATAGTGCAAAGCCTTTAATACGGCGAAGCATTCAGCTGAGTAGATGGAAGTTTCAGGTGGCAGTTTAAAAACTTGACTATATTCCTTATTGGGACACCAAAGAGCTGAACCAACGAAAGATAAATTCTTTGAGCCATCTGTGTATATTAAAACATAATCGTTGAACTTAGAGTGAATAAAGTTTAAAAATAATGAATTCATATTCGGGGTACCCTTTGTGTATGGGAGATTCCAGGTTGGAATTTTATAAATCTGATTGGAGTAATTATAATCAAAAATAGGAAATTTTGAAAATATTTTAAATTTAGGAATATCGTTATATATTAATGAAAGATTCTTATTTGATAGAGGGAAAGAATTTATCAGCATTTCGTCAGAAATGCTTAATTTTTTAACCAGGTAATTTAAGGATAACCATTTCCTCCTTAATTTAAGAGGCATTTCCTTGGCTTCAACCAATAGAGCATTGGAGGGTGAAGACATTAATGCTCCGGAACAAATCCTAGTGCATCTTAATTGTAGCTTGTCTAATATACCCAAAGTGGATTTAGAAGCATTGTCAAATAAGGTGCAGCCGTATTCAAAATGCGGTCTAATAATAGATCGATATAATAGAAGACAAGTTGCCGGATTTGACCCCCAACTCGTGTTGGTAATGGTTTTCAGCATGTTGATTTTCTTTTCCACTCTTTCTTTAATAAAATTCATGTGATTCCTCCAAAGCAATTTACTATCCAACACTACCCCTAAGAATTTTATTCTCGATAGAATCTCTATATTATGACTATCAAAGCTAATATGGGTCCCAATATCAAATTTATATTTTCTCGTGAATACCACGGCTTTAGTTTTATCCATTTCAAGGCTTAGCCCTAAATTATGTAAGATGATGTTGAGGTTGGATAGTGTATCTTTCAGGCGGTTTTCGTTAGTTAAAATTGATTGAGAAGATGTATATATAACGACATCATCTGCATATTGTAAAATCTTTACTCCAGGTGTCGTGCATGATTCTATTTCCTGTGTATATATAGAAAATAGTAGAGGGGCGAGGATGGTTCCCTGACCAATCCCTTTTGTTAAGATACGAGGTCCTATTTGATGATTTTTGTTTTGAAGATAAATATATCTTGTATGTACAGTACTTAATAAATAGTTAATTATTTTATAAGGGATCCGCATTTTTATTAATTTTTTAACTAAAATGTCTAGGTTGACATTATCATATGCACCTTTAATATCGAGAAATATAGCCGTGGTAAATCCTCGATACTCAAATGATGACATTATGTCATTATATAATATTGTTAAATTGTCGCACGTGCTTTTGCCACGTCTAAAGCCAAATTGTGACCTGCACAATTGGTTGGACGATTCGACCCACCATTCTAACCTATTTTTTAATATTAATTCAAATACTTTTCCTACACATGAGGAGAGAGTAATGGGTCTATAAGAAGAAGCAAAGCTATGGTCCTTATTAGGCTTCGGGATCATGACAACTCTGTGTGTTGACCAAGATGCAGGGTAGGTGTTATTTTCAAAGAAATAATTAAAAAAATCTAGTAATTTCCATTTTAAGATATTGGGGAGATTTTTTATCATGGAGTATGATATTAGATCCAGGCCAGGAGCAGAGTCCCTTTTGGAATTGACTGCGTTTAAAAATTCCTCAAAAGTAAATTCACCGTCAAGCAGTGGATTTGGATCAGAGTTCTGACCAGATAGGAAATTTATTTTTGTTGCCACAGTGGAAGGGGCAATAGAATCGAAAAATTCTTCCATAATATGGTCTGTATTTGGGCCTAACGATGGAGAGTAAATATTTTTAAATATTTTTATTTGTTTCCAAATATCACTATCAGGAGTATTTTTGTCGATTTTAGAACAAAACTCCTTCCACTTAGTTCTCTTTTTATATTTTAGGGTCTTTTTGGTCAGGCTGTCGGCCTTTTTGTATTCAATATAATTTTGAAAGTTTACATTTTTTGAGAAATTTTTATATATATTTTTCCTCTCTTTAACCACTCTTGTGCACTCAGGATCCCACCAAACGGGTGAGGGCCTATAAAACCTGTTGTTAAGAATGGCATTGGGGCTTGAGAGGGATGCCGCATTCTCAATAGATTTAATTAAAATATCATAATCACTTGGTTCTATAATATCAGAGTTAAATTTTAAATTATTTAGTGATCCATTAAAAGAAGGCCAATCAATGTTTCGAGTATTAATCCTTTTATTTACATACATATTATTTTTTGTAGACGAGTATGTAAGTTCGATAAGGATTCCAAAGTGGTCACTTCCAAGAGGTTCGTCTATAAGCGACCATGTTAACTGGGGAATTAAGCTAGCGGAGGCTATAGTCAGATCAACAGGAGAGGTATTTCTGAAAGGGTGGCCAATCATTGTATTCCTTCCATCATTGAGAATTCCAAGAGAATCTAAGTCTATGTTTTCAAGAATGTTTTTCCCTGCAGAATCTTCAAATGAGCAGCCCCAAGCTGGTGAGTGGGCGTTAAAATCCCCGCAGATAATATAATCACCAGATATCTGTTGAGTAAGAGCTAGCCAATTGTTTTGACCTATGATCGTCCCTGGGGGAGCATATATAGATATGAGAGATATTTTTATTTTATTTAACATTATAATCTCAATCGCCACGACCTCAAAGTTTATGTTGGCGTGATTGATATTAATTTTTTTGTTGGGGATGGAATTTCTAATCATAATGGCAACACCGCCCCCGTGCATAGAATCAATTCTATCCTCTCTGAATACAGTGAAACCGGCTTTAAAATAATTATGAGATGACTTAAGCCAAGTTTCAGATAAAAGAATAACATCCAATTTTCTATCTTTGATTAATTTATCTAAGGATTCTTGATTTGCTTTTATAGAACGAGCATTCCATTGAAGAAATTTTATTTTATTTTGAATCAAATTGAATTCTTTTGATAAATGTATAAATAAACATAAATAAATTATTTATTTTATCAAGAATAGATAAACAATATAAATAAATATGAATTTTATGTCTATAAAATAAAAGTTGAAAATTAAAAGAAATTTCTTTATATTTTTAATTATAATTATTATTATTTATTTATATTTTTTCTTAAAATACTTTATAAATTGATAAGAGAAAAGTGAATTTCTGGAATAAATTAAGTAATTCATTATTTAGTAAAAACTTAAAAATGTATTCATGGATTCCCTTCATTGGGAATATTCGAAAATGTCATAGTATTATTAAATGTATTGTTATTCGCATTTATTGAAGAGGGATAATTAATCCCTTCTGCCGGAGAAAATGTGTCCATTGGGATAATTCTCTCCTCAATGTCTCTTTCCTGGGGATGAGAAGGATTTGGGGGCAAAGGAGATGTGCAAGTGTTGATTTGATTGTTAGGAAGAGTGAAATTAGGACCCTGTCTAGCGGGCGACGGTCTCCTAACGTTGGGGGCTCGAAATGTAATATGCTTTTTCCTATGAGGAGTGTCATTTTCATCAAGAGTTAAATTCCTTTTAGGTGGGGTAATGGAATTATTTTCCCTATATATAAGCGGAGGAAAGCTTTCCATATCAAAAGTAATTGGGCGAGTTGGGACAATTTTAAGGGACTCAGAAAAAGGTCTGTATTTCACAGTATTCAGAGCTTCAGTAAATGAGTAATTTTTTAATATCATGAGCTCTTTGATTTTTTTTTGTGTGATAAATTCAGGGCATTTACTGAGGTTTGTTGACAAGTGCTCACCCTTACAATGGACACATTTCGGCGAATTTGCATTCTCACAATCCTTCACATCATGAGAAAGGGAGCAGGAGCTGCACCGTAACTGCCCCTTGCAAAAGGGGGCCCGGTGCCCATAGCGTAAGCACTTTAGGCAGATTATGGGTTTGGGGATGAATGGGGTGACTTCTGTGATAACAGAATGGATCGCGATATGAGTGGGAAGACGCTGACTCTTAAATATTATTTTTACCGAATTGGTCTCGGCCAGGACTGGTGTACCGAGTTCATTGTCCACTTTGACAAATCTTTTCAACCTTTCGGCTTTAATTATCTTAAATGGCGACCTGCAGAAATCAGGATTAAGAAGATCGTCTATATCAAGTTCGGTGGTAAAATTCCTTATAATACCCGTTTTTGTCGTAAGGAAAAACGGAATATATACCATGAAATTATTAACTTCAAGAATTGGCTCAACAACAAAGCTATTGGCATCCACATGGGTTTGGAATTGTACCCTTAATTTAAATTTATTTATTCCAGTGATGCCTAGAATTGTGTGTTGATAAGCTTTCATTTTTTGGAAAATAAATTTTCCAAAAACCATTGGGTGAATCGGTTTTGACTGCACACCAAACTTTCCTGTACTTTTAGAAATTTTCAAATCCAAGGATTTCAAACTATAGAGCAGATAGGGGGGGGGGTGGCCAACCCGGCGCCCGTAAGAGATTTATTATGCGCCCACGACACGACGGTAAATTAAAATATTTTTTTTATTTTATTTCCAATCAATTTCATGATTCAGCTTTTAAGCAGAATTTTCTTGGAATCGATTTTATTTTTCTTTCAAAATCCTATGATTCATGTTGACATTACTACTTTAAGTGCAGAAATAAATGGATTTTATGCAACAAATTTAGAAAATATAGAAGTGGAAATTATAGAATTTCAAAATGATGTCGCTTTAAAAGTTATTAACATGGACAAGGAATTTTGGAAATTAGTTGAAGCACGTAAATATCCAATTTTAAAAAAATTATCCACTGAAGCTAAAATCTTTTTTTGGATCGACTTTACTTAAGTGAAGCCATATTTTCTTCAATGCAATTTATCAAAAATAAGTCTAGTTCACATCTAACGGATGGAAATTTGAATGAAAGTTTAAGAGTAGCAGTATCAAATTACTATCCTGATTATGAAAAATTATGTCAAGAAATACAGTCTCAGCCTTCTCATTAATGAATAATAATTTTTCATGTATTATGTATTAAATGTCGTTCAATAAAATTGTTATTACAAATTTTTATTATTATTCTAACTTATAAAATAAAAATCAAAAAGAATCAAAATTAAAAGTGACAAAAATTAAATGAAAAAAAATCTTAAGTAAGTATAATTAAGAATTAAAAATAATAATAATAATAATAACTTTAACATACGCCCAAACGTTGATGAAAATTTTTAATTCCACCCTTGCGTCCAAAAAGGTTGGACACCCCTGCTATAGGGGTTAAAGTTAGTTTAAAATACTACTTAATTTTCAAAGTAGTCGTTACACAGCAAATAAGCCGAATTAATCTTTGTAATTAAAAAGTGGTTCGATTTAGGGGCCGATGTCATATTATATACCCAAATTTACTTTAAAAGCATACTGCCATGTAAAATTTTATCACAATATGTAGTAAATTGTAGGAGAAATAAAGTTGTGACAGACAAACGATTCGATCTAGATTTATGAAATTTACATTTTTAATTGAAAGTGTTTTCTTGAAACTTGGCTGCTGCGCATTTTAAAATATGCCACGAATTTAATTAATTTACCCTAAAATAACATAATGAATTTTAGCCAAGTTTTAGGAAAATTCATTCAATTAAAACTGGACAATCCATTAACTCAGTGATTCTCAGCCTATTTACTTCATCCATAGCGTAGCAAGGATGACTTTACAAAAATAAGGACCCAAATATGTTTTTGTTTTTTTTATTATTAAAACAACGGGGTAAATAATTTCAATTTTTTTTTCAAGTTACTCCAAATATATTATTCTATCAAATATTAGTTTTTCATCAAGATGGTGAAAGTCTTTCAATGAAAAAAATAAAATAATGATCATTTTCCCATCCTTTCCCAATCTACCATATGTAAAAAATTTCATTTTTAATTGCAATTATTTCATGTTTGTAGTTGTAAATCGTCTTCAAATTTTAATAGTGTGTTTATTATGCTTTTAATGACTTATATTCCAAGTTTAGAAGACTTCTTGAATTTTCGCATTTGTGAAAGAACTACCTAAGTGTTGCCTCGGCAAAGTTAATTGTGATATAAATTTTAGTGAATTTCTCGACGATTGAAAATATGTACAAAGAAATAGAAGAAAAAGTTTTTGCTTTTTCAATACTACGCTAGACTTGCTAGTTAGAGAAATAATTTCTTATGTACATTTTCGTCTGAATTTTAAAAGTCCAATTGAATATTCTCTTTCTCTATAACGGAGTATTGTTTTGGGACGAGGGCAAAAAGGCCATTCCTAGGATAATAGAAATTAAGAAATTAATCTCTAATAGTGTGAAACACGTTTGAACTTGAATTTGAGATCTTTGCAATGCCTTCTTAGAAGCTTTAAAGAAAGAGAGATTATTCTATACGTATAGTTATTTTCATTGATCAGATGAAAGAATCACTCACCTACACATTCAATAATAAAAAAAAAGGGAAAAATTTTTCACTAGAGCTAGCTGCCCTAGTATGGTAATTATCAATAAATATAAATATAAATTGTTCATTTATGACTATACTATAACATCCTCTTAAAATATCATTAGAATAATTCAAAAATATTTTCTGATTTTTGAACGAGATATTCCAAAATTTTTAGATGTTCACTATACCTGGTTTTATTGTAGAAAATAAAAATAATATTTAAAGAAAGAATTTAATTAAGGTCAAAAATCTAAGATTTTAGTAGAATATTTTTACTTTGTATATCAGAGAGGGCTTCTTTATTAACTACATATATTGCATGTCAGAGTGTGTTTTGTCTCGAGGGTCGAACTAACAAACCCGGCAAGCGTGTTAGTACTCGGGTTCAACTCCTGAGGGGACGAAGCCCTCTGATATGCAATGTAAAAATATTCTATTAAAATCTTAGATTTTTGACCTTAATTAAATTCTTTCTTGATATATTTGGTTTTCACCGTGAGTTGTATATTTTGAAAAAAAATCATCTAATTTTCAAAAAATGATACTCAAACCTTCCGGGTTAATTATATTAAAAAATAATATTATTTAAATTTTATTTATTATTTAAATTGAAGAACCTCTAGCTGGATCTACGTAGAGTCTTAAAAAAATTTCCACTCTTATATTTATTTTATAAAAGGAGACTGATATTTCACAATTAGTTAGAAACAGTCTGTATTTGTATTAATTTTCTCCTTTTATTTATATTCCATTATAAATATATTATGTAGATATGAGGTGTTTTTTTTTTTGTTTTTTTTTAGAATCATTTAAAAATTGTATTTAAATGTTTACCTTGTCTATTGCACATGAGGGATTGAACAATTCTTCACAACGCAGTAGTCAACAAAATGTACAAAACGCGACACACTCATAAAACACAAATATTAAGTACTTGACCTGTTGGCTTCTCGACTCGAAATGAAATAAATGCATTTCAATGCGAAAAACAGAGCAAAGGGAATAGAATCCCGTTACTTGATTAGATTGAGAAAGGAAAATAATTCCAGATAAAATAAAAACGAATTCAAGACATGCCCAATTGGTTTAAGATTGTTTTCAAAACACTAGCGTGTGTGTCAAGTGATTTTCACTTAACTTCTCCTCATTAATTAAAAATCAAAATTTTAGAGGACAAAACTTTTAAATAAATATTTAATAAATAAAATAGCAAATAATCGTTTAATTGTAATAAATTAAATCACAAATTTACAAAATCAAATATAGGCTTTACAGGTGTTAAGAGACCACCTATTACTGGTTAAATATATACACTACCCAACCACATGTTCAGTAACAGACATTTTGGTAAAAAATTAATATCTTTAAACATAAATTTTCACTATACGAGGTTTTATTATAGACCGAAACGCTTTAAATTCGCTTTTTTTTTATCTAAATAGTCTTAGCCGTTTGTAAGATATTTTGAAAATATAAAGCAAAAGAAAAAATCTCTAAATCTCTAGGATATACTTTATATTGAGAATTTATTTTTTGTGACCATCACCCATTTCGGTCCATTAAAGTTATAATTACATCTATTTTCAAATATTGAACATGTTTTAATATTAATCGTATATTTCAGCTAACTTGTTTTTTAGATTGAAAATTTCATAGTTTAATTTTTTAAGAGAGCCCTTCCGCTCATGTTGGGCCTATTATTAAATTATAAGGTCTCCAGCTGCGAAGCCCGCCTTCGGCCTCTGGACTCTGCAGTAGGTTTTTAAATAATAATTAAAATTTCCTAATTTTAATAAATTCTATTTGTCATGAGCTATTAGTGGGTGTTAAAATTAAAAAAATCACATCGACGTCGTTGCGCAAGCCGATTATAATTAGTAGGTATAGATAGATATCTTCCTTTAAATATGAATCTGTTCTATAGTAAATATCAACTTTCTTCGATTTTTGTTTGATAATAATTGTTTTATTTTAAATTATATTTGAACCCTCCCTCCGTTTGAAGCCTCTTTTGGCTCACTATCAATTTCACATAGTGAGTCATTTTCATAAGGTCGTATAGGGTGTTCATGGGAAATTTCGTACATATCGATCGCAAGGTCTAGAACTATTTTTATATTGATAGATCTATTTTTTGAACCCTCCTTCCCAATTTTGGTCTCTGGAAAAAATAATGTATCTTTTTGTATTCCATTTTTCTTGTTTTTCTTTTATTTTTGAAATTTTATAATTTAAATATTTAACCCCTCTCCCCTTCTCCTCTCTTAATTTTGAGTTCGATTTCGACCAAAATCAAATCAGCTTTTAATCCCCATGCATAAAAAACTACATGTGAAATTGTTCGTTTTGATACCATATTTACACTAGTTTTGAGCTAGAGCGTACTCAAAATTTCGTAACGTACCTACTAACTAAGGCAGGCACTAACATACACTTAGGCAAAATAATTAAGATCTCCTAAAATACAATTTTTTGATGGTTACTCTATAAGGCTTTCTTGTAGACCAAAACCAAAACGCTATGATTTTGCTCATTTTTTCTTATTTATCAAAATAGTTTTAATCGTTTTTTAGATATTTCGAAAAAAACTAAGCAAAAAAAAAACAATTTTTTTATGCACGATTACATTACAGGGCCCTGTATGGTAAAGTAAAAAATATTTTATCCTTTTTATCGCATCCCCATCAGTGATGTCCGTTTTTTTATACTTTAATTTTTTATATCTAAAATCGTAAAATCACGGTTGTTGTTTCTTATATTTAACAATATACTATATTTAGAAATAAATTCACATGAAATTGTACTTACTGATTTTATGAATTTTAAATAAGAAATAAAAATGTAAATTATTGGGATGGTTTCAGCCAAAAGAGAACAATAAAATTAAATATATATTTTATTTGTTTTTTTCTCTACGTTCTTTCTCTCTCATTTTGAAGATTTATTTTCCAAGTAAAATACATTGGTATATTGAATATTTTGGCCATGTTTTTTTTTCTATTAATTCATTAAACAATTAAATAGTTTATTACTATATAAACAAACCAGTTCTATCTGGACAATTGTCATGATAGTCGTTAAACAAAGCAATTATTCAAGGGTTAAAAACAATTTAAATGAAAATCAGTAACTCAAATCGTTCTATTTCTCTTGGATAAAATTATTTTCAATTATATAAATAAAATGAACATTTAAAAAGTTGTTTATTCATTATTTCTGTTTTTAGTGAACTGTTGAATAAGAAGAAATGTTCTTTAAATCCAGGCATGCCTTTGACCTATTTCTAATCAGAGCTTATTTGCGCTCTTTTGTTTATGCTCTTGAAAATCAAATATGGGCTAGAGCCCTAACAAGAATATAGATGGTAATAATTATATATTTTCCGAGATAAAATTACAATGTACACCCACATATACACGGTTGAGCGGAAAGTTGAAAATTGACGTTTATCTTTCAAAAAGGAAATGCGTCTTTTATTCCCTCAGAGAATGTATTATTCAATACAGTCAAAAAAAATTCTTTATTTTATCTTATGCGAAGCATAACTACAGTATTGGAATCGGTCTCGGGCCTAGCGCGACTTGAAAGGTTCCTCAGGTAAATACTACGGAACCCATGGTCTTATTCAAAGTCACAAATATACCAATACTACAACAAAATGAAGCGCTGATTAGTTTTTGGTACATATCGGCCCACAAACATTAGTAGATACTTTATTCCATTAATTTTTTATTTTTTTCTAAATATTTTGAAAATGACTTAACCAATTTTGATGAAGTTTAATATTGTAATTAAGTACCTTGAGGATCACAAAAAAGATTATAATTAAAAAGTTTTTAGTAAAACTATATTTTAGAGTACTTTACCCGCCTTGAGTAATATAGTACAAGCGCGACTTCAAAGGGTTCTCAAGTAAAGACTACGAAATCCATAGTCTCTAACAAAGTCACAAATTGTAGTATTCAATCAGGATAAATTTTATCTCTGGTCCGAAATCAAACTTGAATTTGAATTATTTTTTTAAGTACGATCGTATTAACGCCACCGCCGCTACAGATTTGGCGATTTATAAGTGCCGCTACTGATGACGGATTCTTTTAGAAAATGAATATTAATTTAAAAATAATTAGTAAATACGTAATTGGATGTTGATGAAGGCAGTCCACGGTGGTTGTAAAAAATAAAACCATTATAGTCTTATTTTTTACAACCACCGTGGACTGCCTTCATCAACATCCAATTACATATTTATACCAGTCTGTCTCCTAAAGAAAAACGCTATCAATTAGTAAATACCCAAAAAAAATCGAATATCTAAAAGTCGTTGCCGGTTCGGTTAAGATATATTCAGTTCGGCTCGGTTCGGCTCGTATATCTTCATTTCGGGCTGGCTATTAGGTTGGCTAAAATTATACGAGTCCGAACCGAGCCGAACTGAATATATCTTAACCGAACCTTCCAAAATTTGTTCGGGAACCCATTTTTTATCTAAATGAACCGAGATGATGAATAGAACCGAACCTATGAAAAGTTCTAAAAGTGAAAATTGCCAACGCCCACTGGCGCTCAGTTGAGACAATTTGAGACATCACGGTCCATGAACTCAATTTCAGTTCAAATTTGTAGTTTAAAATTTTATTTGTAGCTGTGTTGTCGTTAATAAGTAAGTACCTTTTTTCATTTAGATCTTTTTAACTAATTCAATTTTTTGGCACGTATAAGAAAAATATTGAATTATAAAATCTAAATAAATAAATAAATAACTGTACTAATTATTATAAATTGTTATAAAATGTAGTCTGAATTTAAACTTAATTTATGATTTAGCTATAATACTTATATATGTTGCATGTCAGAGAGAGGTTTGTCTTAAGGGTTTGGCTACTGGCCCGGCAAGCTTAGTTAGCGCTTGGGTTCGATTCCTAAGGGGACGAACCTCTCTGATATGCAATGTAAAAATATTTCTCTAATATCTATGATGTCCTTAAAATTTAAATTCATTTATTAATTTATGATGTTGGCACCAACGCCTGTATTTAGGCAACAATTTGGGCGCAGAAGAGTGAAAGCTGCGTAAGAGATAGGCGAGTCCAGTCGGTTATGGAATGCTCCAGAGCTTATAATGCATGTAAGCCATCAAGTATGTATGAAAGAAACATTTTTACATAAATTTTAAATATGTAGAGAATAGAAAAGGTAATGTTTACCATATAAACATTAGAGTTTTCCTGATTTGCTGCCTCAGTTTCATTTTATTAATGTGATTTTGCCGAGGGGTGAACCGTGACCTAATATCGTGTACACCTACTTCCACTTTCATTTCCAAGTAGAAGATAATAGATGAAGGGGCATTATCTAATGAATTCCAAAATAATTTCACATTATTCCAAAGACGTGTACACCTAATTCCAATCGCGGTTCACCCTTTGGATTTTGCTTTTTATCTAATACGAAACACTGGTAAAGTATAGGAATCGATCTCGCCCGAAGCGCAACTTCAAAGGGTCCCCAGGTAAAGACTTCGGAACCCATGGTTTCTAACAAAGTAACAAATTGTAGTTTTAAATCAGATTGAATTTTAGCACTTGACGATTTTGCCAACAAAACATGGGGTCTCGTCCAGAGGCCAAAAGTTGCGATTTTTTCATTTAGTGAGTACGGATGTATGGATGGTGGTTTCAAAGTACCCTAGAAACGAAGATAGTACTTTTTTAATTCTTTATTTATTAATTCTTTCATTTAATCATCAAATTTATTCATTTGATTGGTTTCATATAGCTCATGGTCAAAACATCAAAAATGGAAGTAATATGCTATTCCTCTAGTATTCGATAAGAATCGATCTTTATTTTGGATTTTTAAGTCAAGATGGACTTCAAATCTCTACTAATATCTGATTATTATTAATAAAGGAATAAAAATACTAATATTTCAAATGACTTTGGATAAAGTCTAGCAACGATCCGTGGCAGTTTATTTTCAATCACGTTGTATGGAGTCGATTTACCAAGCTTGATCACTATTCATAATTCAAAAAATAATTATACATATAATTAGCTTCCGAGATTCATTCCGAATTTTATAATAAGGTATTTCTTTATAAATTAGCTCAAAAAATGTAATATATCCCTTCTTCTTCTTCTTCTTCTTCTTCTTCCTCTTCTTTTTCTTCTTCTTCTTCTTCTTCTTCTTCTTCTTCTTCTTCTTCTTCTTCTTCTTCTTCTACTTCTTCTTCTTCCTCTTCAGGATTTCTACGTCTGGCGACGCTTCTCCGTTTCCCAGACATCCACAATCTCAAGATTTCTGCAACTCATAGCCTCGTTTACCTCGTCCACCCAAAAGCGCCTGGGTCGACCTCTTTTTCAACTTTCGGTGTTGGATCCATTCTAGAGCTTTTTTTGGGATTCGTTCTTCATCCATCATTTTTAAGTGTCCAAACCAAACTATTTGTTTTTTGAGGATTTCGTCAATAAGATCCCCATCCATGTTCATTCGTTTTCTTATTTCTTCGTTTCGAACTCTATCAGTTCTCATCAACCCACAACTTCTTCTTAGGAAATCTATTTCTGTGGCTAAAAGTTGGCCTCGGTTTCTAACTCCGATATTCCATACCTATGCCCCATAGGTAGTAACCCTACGAACGAGGCTGGTATAAATTTTCATTTTTGTGGATCTCCTAATCGCTTTGTCCCATAAAACTGAGTGCAAAGCCCTTGTTATCTTTCTACCCTTTATAATCATTTCGTTTACTTCCATGCGGCTTAATATCAAAAATAATGTTGATTCTTTTTATATTTATATGTTATTAATGTATATTTTCATGGCTTGGTGCGTACTGGATATGTTTATTTATAAAATAGGATGAATAAAATGTATTCTTCGTTGCAAATGAATATTATCAATATGTGTTATCTTATGCTTTGAAAATTGTAAATTTGTATAAATTGGATTATCAAGCTGTTTTCGTTAAGTTTGTGTAAAACTGATGGGATTGGCACATTGGTGAGCTGATAAGTACATTTCAATATTAACATCTGTAAATATAAAGCATTTAATGCCTTTTTGCATCCACTATACTCGTCATTGTCTGACTTGACAGTATTCACTGAGAAAGAGGTGGTCTAGGGCCTCGAAATATTTGGATTAATCAGTTAAATAAATACAAATTACTCGAAACAAGCAAAAGAATTTTATTCATCCTCCATTATATATATATTAATAAGAATATAGCCAGTCAGGCCTGAGCATGCTAAAAATTATCCATTCTACTGATCTAGAACATTCAATCGAAAATTAAAAAAAAGTTTTTGTACAATATTAAAATTTCTATTTACATTTTTACATAATTTGACTTTCCTTTTATTGAGTGGTATCAATGGGATGTTCGTTATCGACATCGATATTTTAAAATATCTGAATGAGTTTCCTATCAATCGATAATCAATTTTACTAATGGATCCTGAGATGATTATTACTCATTTTCTTTTTAAGAATTAAAAGTTAAAAATTAATATATACATGAGCATATAAGTATAATCGTAGATATACATATATAATCTATTTGTTTATATAAATATAGTTGCATGTTTTTCTCTGGTTTGCTCAATAAACATCATTATCCCTATTCATCTATCAATAAACTCAATGGCTTTTAGAAAATGTAATATGAACCAGACATGGTATTTTCGTGCAAGGCCTTAAATTGAATTTTGAATTTTTGACAAAGGGTAGGATTGGATGAGAGTGATTGTGAATTGTATATTTATAGTGAAACTATAAGCGCAAAAAATTAAATAATTAAGTATAATTCATTGATGTAATTATTTATCTCCAAGTATGCTCCGCCCCCTCTGGATATTTTTTGCGGATGCCCGTGTTTACGAAGATACTTTTTTGCCTGCCTGTTCAGCTTTTTGGGGGAGGGGTTGTTGGGGTTGAATGTGATTAGATTGATAGGGTGCGGCGTTGTGTGTGTTTAACCAAGGATTTAAGTTAAGGTAAACTCGAGAAGAGAATTTCAAAGAAAGTTCGTTTCAGTGCCAAAATGTTTATTAGGTTTATATATGTAGTTAGATTTTAGGTTTTCTAGATTCAGAACTTCCAGAAGAAAAAAATTAGCAAATCAAATAAGAAATCCAAAGTTTATTTAATATGAAAGATATTAATTTGCCGATGGGAATAGATTCAAATTTACAAGAAATCATAAGTTGGTGTCATCTTTTAAATTCGATGGAATGAAATATTTTTAATTATATGTCAGAGGGGTTGTTTTTCACCCCCTCGGGAATCGAACCCGAGTGCCAGTAACAGCAAGAACGAGCCAGGTGGCCCGGATTGCTGTAATAATTAAAAAATATTCCATTCCATCGAATTTAATAGATGACACCAACTTATGATTTCTTGCAAAGTTTATTTAGCTTATTTGAGACCTAATTTAGAGTTTAGGGTATTGTTTGGTTCTTTGGGACAAACATCCGCAGCGGTTTTTTTTTTTTTTTTTTTTGTTTGGGGGCTTTTCGGCCATCCGCAGCGGTTAGAGAGGAAAATTGATATGGAACAAAGGAAGGTGGCTAGATTTGTTTTTGTTAAATTTAATAGGTTTAGTATTGTCAATTAATGATTAGTGAGTTAGAGTGGACTAGCTTATTGGAGATGTGGGAATGGGTTAAATTGAAAGTGATTTTCAAAAGGTTTTTAGGAGTTGGGAGGAAATAACGCGTAGATTTCAGGAACCTAATTATTTAGAAAGGGCTGATTAAAAGAAAAAGATTCTAAAAAAATTTAGGTTTGCATTTATTTGTGGGATCTGGCATTAATTTATGGAACAGTCTGTGTATTACTACTTGGGATTATAGACATCTGTCCCTTATGGTTAAATCAATTATAAATTTTGTCAAGTCCTAATGCCATAGACTTGTAGACAAAATTTTAAATATTTAGCTCTCACAAGCAGAAATTAGCTGAGGTAGAGAAAGGTCATACCCTCCTTGTTAAGGTTTTGACCAGGTTTCCTTAACAAATTATGGAAGGCTAATCCGTCGCTTAGCTGCTGCGCAGAATTTGTAAATTGCTTTTTGTCTTTTGGTGGTCATGTTATTTGTTAATGAGCATAGATTTCCGTTATTTATTTATTTATTTATTTGTATTTGTTTTTATTTTTTAATTTTTTGTTGCAATTAAATTTATTTATGTATTTATTTATTTATTTATTGCTCAAATTTGGCCTTGTATTGAATAAAGCTCCCATCTGTAGAAAGAGGGTTCAAAACATACACTTACAACCTTGGATGGAATTCATAGGCAAGCTATCAGACTAATAGTAGATCTGTCCTATCTTAGAACCGACTTCAAGAGTTTGTTCTGACGAGATAAAAAAATATCATTTGTGGGAAACGCGTGATTTTCAAACATTCGCGATCAAATCAGATACAAATCGAAAAAACGTATTCGCCAACTCGTTTGTCCTTACAACTTCTAGAACTTGAATTCATTCGACACCTTCGAAGTGGGTATTATGAGTTTTGGTTGTTCTTTTTGATTTTATCTGGTTGGTGGGTGTAAAACTCAGGGTTAACTCTCTTGGTGCTTAAAATCTTTAATTATATTGACTGATTTTACTATTACGTTTGTTTATTATGAAATTAAAAATAAAAATGGATTACGCAAATTTCTTATATTAAAATTATAATAAAAAATAGGAACAAGGGAAATAGATGGACAAGCGGGATTTAGTAATTTTCAATAATAATAAGAGATCATGTTAGAATCATTTATTATTAATAATGTGAATTTATTTAATCGCCGCTTGATATCAGCAGAGATAGAAATTTGTTAATGAGAAATACAAGATGGCGGTTATCCTCCTGGTGATAGAGGCTGTATAATATTAGCTTGCAATCTGCTGGACTTCAGGAATTGCTCTCCTGGTAACCAGTCCCGTGGATAGCAGTCTCTCGGTGTCTCGTTGAAATGAGATATGCGTCCTCGATAAATGTCTGTATCGACGTGTGTTATCGAAGACGGCGCCTATTGAGATGTAGATTCCGGACGTGTATATAGAGAGATGTGTTTTCGAACGACTCTCTCAGTTGTGTTGTGCTGTGTATCGAGAGGTGTGATTCAAGGACCTGTCTCAGTTGTCTGTTATATATGTGCATCGAGTAGGTACTGCATCAAGGACTCCTGTTTCTTTTATGAGCGCCTCGTGAGTTGTGTATAGTGAGGTCTCATCCAGGATTCCTCGAGCTGTCCCCCACCGTCAGTATTTCTCCTCTTAACTTCTCCTGTTTCCTTCAAGCAGCGGTTTTCAAACAATCTACATCATCATTGGTTTTTATCAAAGGAAGAAAATATACATAAATAATTCCTAAGAGGCTCATCCCCGGTCCGTACTGCACCCTGTTCCCTGCGCGAATTCAAATTTCTATTTTATTATTATTATTATGCTTGCTAATTTTTAATTTTGACTTACTTTATTAATTTTGACTTACTATTAAAAATTATATTGATTTATACTATTTATTTTTAATGAAATTTTTATATTTAACTATATTTAAACAAATATTATTTTTATCCTTCTTTTTCTCTAATCTGCCTCCCTTTTGCATTTCTTATTACAATATATCATTGGTATATTGTAAGCAAATTTTAAATTTTAATGATTTTTTTTTTCAAGAATTTTTAAAAACATATACATTCGGTATTTAGGCTATCATTTTTAATCGGACTTATCTTAGATTTCATCAAAGGCCAAATTAATATCATTTTTTGTTTATAATACTTATAATTAATGGGAAAAAATAATCAGCTTGCGGTGGTTTCAGTTCTTGGGGTATAAACCTTTAGAATTTTGTGTGTGGTGTTTGTTTTGCTATGTTGTCTCAAACCCAGAAGTGTTAATTGTATTTTACCAGAGTTTATTGGAATGGCTTTTAAGAAAAAGCACTCGTGATTCTCTATCTCTAATTGAATTAATTGCAGGAGTATTCTCATTAATGTGTAGATCTGTACATATAGCATTTGCAAAAATAATAAATGGGAACTGAAATCATGGTTGTCTACCTTGCAGGCTCCCTTGAGAAAACCTCTCCCTCGACTCCAAATACGTGCAGATACGATATATCGCTCGATTTTAACCTATTTATACCTAATACATTTGACTTTTACCAAAGCATCAAATCGTTCTTTTTTATGACCTCAAATAACCAGTGATAACTGATTAATAATAAAGGAATAAACATATTAATATTTCAAAAGTCTTGGGATAAAATCTAGCAACGATCCAATGCAATTTGTTTAAATTAAATTAAATAATAAAGGTTTTACAATTCGAGGCCCAAAGATCTCACCAACGATTGTCCTTTTAATAATATTTTTTAACACATTTTTTACTTTTACTAGTCTTTATTTTACGAAAAGGAGGAAAATTGAAAATAATCTTTTTTTATATAATATATCAAAAAATAAGATTATGCATTAAATTAAAAATGAAATATTCTTTTATCGTATATAAAATAAATGTTAATTATATCTGATTAGAATTTTATATGATTTAATTATTTGTTTCATGATGAGGAGGAAAATAAAGAGGTCGAAACATTGAGATAATAATTAAATTTGTTTAAAAAATTATTTGTAAAAATTTAATTGAATGAAAATATTTATTTGTATCAAGCAAAAGAAGCTCTTTAAATTAATTTTTCACGAAAAAAAATGTTGAATTTTTCCTGGCTACCTTCTTTAATAGTATATTTTATTTTACTAATACCTTTATTCATTATTAGTATTTTGAGTTGCTGTAATGTTTAAATAAAGAAATCTTTGATTATATTATGTATAGTTACACTTATATGTATTTTTAATGTTTAATGTAAAATACATATATTAAAATTATTATTATTTTAATTAATCTCGTTATTAAGTGATTATCTGTGTAGAAAATTAATATTTATTAGTGATTTCAATGCCAATTATGTTCTTATTATCTTATCTCCAAATGATTATTTATTCTAAGATAAATATTATTATTATTAAATAGTAAATAATGATTATTGTTATTATAATATATTGTTGTGATTTGTCTGATTGTCTACGTTTTCATTATTTCACTAGCTGAGGAAGTCAAAAAAAAATGACGAAATGTTCGACTCATTAAAGAATAAAACTCAGTTTTTAATTTAATTTTTATTCAACTCCCTTCGATTTCAATTAACATTATTAAAAAAAGTTCGAATAATTTCGTTATGTGTTTATCAATAAAAGTTGTAGAAAAAACATTTTATCCGAAATGAGTTTAAGCTAAAAAAATATTTTGGAATATTTCATTAATCGGCTATTCGATGAAAAATATATTGGAATAATATAAATTGATAACATTTAGGGAAAGCGGTGTTGGTTTATAGTGAAACATATTCAACACAGAAGTTTTTTAACGGGTTATAGTGGTATTTCACAAAGAGGAAATAAAAATTTAAAAAATTAAAAATGTCTTTAATTATATTTTGGAGATTTTTTATTTTCTCTATAAATATTTCGGGTTACGAGCCATCCTCAAGAGGTTAACAAAAGACTGAGTCTTTAAATATAATTTTAGTACAAATAGTTATATATATATATAATATATATATATATATATATATATAAAATACATTAAATTCACTATATTATTTTACTAATATTATTTTTTTTTCTATTTTCAGGAAGGAGCTCGTCCTACTAATACTAACATTTAGATTAAGTATTTGATTTTCTTATTTTCTGGAAAATCAAATTCTTTATCTTTGGGTAACGGGTAGGTGTGTACATCTTTGTTTTTATAGATAAATATGCACAGAACTATTTCAGGGGTTGGCGTCGAAATTTTTAATTTTTGTTTCCTCTTTGTGAAATACCACTATAACCCGTTAAAAAACTCCTGTGATAATAATTGATTCTCGTGTCAATATTTAATAAATTCAAATATATGCTGAGTGATATTATGCTGATACCTGAAGCCGATTGCCTGGCGGTGACACGACAAGAAAGATTCTCATGGCAGCTTTCAAGAAGTCTTCCCTTGCTTGTTGATCGGAACCAGGCACCGAGGGGAGCTCGTTTTTCGGCGCCTGGACGTTCGCGCTGGTGGCAATTGTCGAGGTGGTCGTCGCCGCCGTCTTCGGATTGCCGGCTGTTGAAGCATCTCGACGCGGTCGTCGGACTCGTCGTCTGATCGAGCCCACTAATCGACGCCAATCTTGCGTCGTTGCTGCGGCAGAAGCGGGCGGCGGCGGCTGAGCCGCCGCCGGGAAACTGTCCGGGTTGTCCGTACGCGCAATTATTGTTCTTCCACGTGGGCCCAGCGAAGAGAAAAAATAAAGCACGTGTTGTAGGGTACGGAAAATTTTCTTCTTAAAAAAAAAATACAATCATCCGAATTAAATGAGTTTGTCACTATGCTGACTCAGATTCCGATTGTTGCGTGTTGAAGTTGGAGCTGAGGGTGCGGGTACCCCAGTTGCGATAGTCGTCAAGCCCGACTGACACTAAGCGGAAAACGTTGCCGCCACTCACTACCCCTTGCCCCCAAGGGGTGGCTATCGACCGCCGACGACGCCGCCGTCGGCCAACGGCGAAAACGTCATCGAGAGTGCGCACCGAAAACAGCCATTTTAAAAGACCTCATGGCATATAGCACATGGCATATGAGATCTTCTTGTCATGATCCCATCCATTCAGGGCAATATGCTAGAAATTCTCAATGTTCAAAAATCATTATCAATTAAAAGAATTTAGTCTTTTTGAATTTATGTCGATTTTTCCATGTTTTCAGTAGTAATTGTTACCATTAATGGTCAAACCATCAAAAATGGAATGTAATAAGTATATTCCTTGAGTATTAGATAAGAATCGATAGTTATTTTTTGATTTTAAGTCGATTCCTCCATGTCTTCAGCAATAGCTACCAATAATAATTGAAACGTCAAAATTACAAATTAGAATGTAGAATGTTTATTCATCAAGTAATAGATTAGAGTCCATAGCAATTTTTGGTTCTTGTCATCAGTAATGGTTACAATTATAGGCCAAAATGTCATAAATGTAATACAGATTGGTTATTTCTCAAGTATTAGGTAGATGAGAATCAATGACTACTTTTGGTTTTAAGTCAACAGTGACTTCAAATAGCCAGTAATATCTGATTACATATAAATAAAGTCTTATAACGATTTTTTGCAGTTTATTTTAAATATTATTTTAATAATGTAAGGTGATAGAGAGCCCCAAAGTAGTCATTTCCCCTCGCACTTTACCGGCTTATCTTAGCTATTAAAACCTGTTTGGAATCGATAAATATTATTGGCAAACTTTCCCCATCACTGATAAATAAATAATGACAATAATCCCAAATATTATTAAATTCATGTGATGACTATTGAAATGTGCCTAAGCCATTTGTTTCGCTGGTCATGTTGAAGTGTCTCAATGTCTTCAGCAATGGATACCAATGTATTTCTACTATATGTTAATTGAGTCTATAATAAATTTCCACCCCTTGATTTTAGGTCCTGAAAAAAGGAAAGTTTAGCTTTTTCGATTTTTTCCTTTAATTGTAGCCCAAACTCCACCAGTATTCCAAATTTCAGTATTCTAGCATCAGTGGAAGTTCTCTAGGTTTTTGTTATGTGAGTCAGTGAGTGAGTGAGTGTGTCGGTCAGTATTAAAAATGGCACTTTTCAGGGCTTAATTAATAACTCAAGAATTATAATAGTTTTATTCATGAAATTTGGGATTCTAGGTGTTCCAGTGGGATGTATTGGACATGCAAAATTTCAAGTGTGTATATAATAATTAGTTTTTTAGTTATTGTGGGGGGGGTCGAAAGTAGCTTGAAATGGTTCGTGTAAAATATATACTCATGGTCGGTGCGTCGCTCGTTTTTCTGAACTTGGCTGACACACTGCCGTATGTCTAGATAGTTCACTTTATATTTCACAAAGAGAAACAAAAAGGTTGTCCTCTGCTTGATGCAAATAAACATACACACATATATATAGAGATGATTTATCTGTATATATATTATTTATTTGTTTGAGACTATAGTTCGAAGACTTGGTCTCATCATCAGTCTTTCTTCAATTATAAATGTTTTTCATGGAGTAAATATCATATGGATATTGAAAATCCGGTGTTCCTTCGTCACTGGTGGTCGGCTAGGAACTAATAATTTATTTTTTATATATATTTTATTTATAATTTATTAGTTCTTAGCCGACCACCAGTGACGAAGGAACACCAAGTTTTCAATATCCATATGATATTGACTCCATGAAAAACATTTATAATTGAAGAAAGACTGATGATGAAGACCAAGTCTTCGAAACTATAGTCTCAAACAAATAAATAATATATATACAGATATATAATCTCGATATATATGTGTGTATGTTTATTTGCATCAAGCAGAGGACAACCTCTTTGTTTCTCTTTGTGAATCAACAACTCTGCTACTCTCGGCAAAAGAAAAACTTTTCAATCACTTTATATTTATTATTAAAATGTTTATAGCTCATCCCATTATACTCGTACATTTCAACCTCTAAATTTTCTCAACCATATCACTTTCTTTTTGAATGTAAAGTCTACTGGGCTTTCGGCTCTTGTTGCATTCTTACTATTAATATATACGGGAGCGCTCATTAAGACTAGATTACGAAGCATGTTCTACCTTCAGTAAATTTCAAAACTCAATTTACTAGTAATTCAAGCTCAAGTGGAACCAAGGGGCAATATCAGGGTAGAAATGCAGCTCAGGCTTAACCATTCTGGCAAGCAAAGATATCTATCTTCTAACCGCATGAGCCCAGCTGACTGGAAACCTTCATTAAATATTTATCTAAATATATACTAATGGACTATGTAGATATAATTAAACGGCTAATTTGTGGAATTATTTTCCTTTAATTGGATTTTTCCTATTTTTTTATGCATAAGATCGATTTCATTAAGTAATTTATCATTAAAAATAGGGTGTATGTCTATTCTAGGAATAACACAAGATAGAAGTGTAAACTTTCAAAGTTTATTTAGTTCAGTTAATACTATTACAACATTTTTTTATATTAATTGTTATATACTAGTATTATCAGTAAGTGAAAAATAGCTTCAAAGTTTTCTAAAAGAATTATATATATATATATATCATTAGCGTGCTGTAATGGATGCTGTGGATGCGGCGAATCCCGCAAATTCCAAAATGTCAAGAGTATTTTTATCCGTGTTATATTTGAAAATTTGTAAAATTTAAAAAAACTTTCAATAAATACTATACAACTAATTCATTTAAAGTTATATAGAATTTAAAATTTACGGAGCTTTTTAACGTTAGCAAATTTAAATAGAATGCAAAAAATATTCCAGATTTTCTATTTTAATCACTTCAGCTATCTTTACTACTTTGATTTTATGAGGTTAAAAGTGAATTAATTTACATTTACTCGACCCATGACTTTCATTTAAAATCTATAAATTGCATTAAAAAAATTAATCGTGAAAGTTGAATAAAAGATATTTGGGCTAAAGTATTTGCTTTAATATAATCCAAATGAATATTCTCTATCTATATTTTTTTATGGTAATGATGACAGAAGGAGTTACACCAAAAAAGTGAATCCCCGGAAAGGCCTAGGTAGGCTTCTCCATCGTGAAAAGAAGAAGGGTTTTTATGGGCTGGGTAGGGGTCGAAGGTATCTGTGGATACGGGTCTTAAACAGCTGGAGGTTATAAGTCGCGGGGAAGACGGTGGCTGGGAGCGAGTTCCAGTCTCTGGAGGTCTTAGGAATAAAAGAGTTAGCGAAAGCGCTAGTTCGATTTTTATCCAATTTGACAGCGAAGGGGTGCTGAGCGTTGGAAAACCGCGTGTTTGTCTTAAAGAGGGCTTTAGGGAGGATAATTGATTTCAGCTCGACTGAACAGACATCATGATATTATCTGTAGTACATGGAAAGGGCAGAAACGGTTCTTCGGTGAGCCAGGGGGTCGAGTGAGTTAGTTAGCGCCGGGTCTCCTATTAGTTTAATTGCTCGCTTCTGAATTGCATCCAGTGTGGCAAGAGAATGCTTGGAGGCCCCTCTCCACAAATTAGAGCCATATTCGAGACAGGGACTAATTTGAGCCTTATACAATGTAAGAAGTTGACTGGGAGTATAGTAGCATCTAAACCTAAATAGGAGACCAAGCTTGCTCGCTGCAGCTTTAGCAGTGGTTGAGATATCGTCATTCCAAGAAAGGTCAGGGCCTAGTCTGACGCCTATCATTAAAATTTTATCCCTGAATTCCAATGAGTTTGAATAGAATGATATGTTTGGGAGGTTTCTGTCGTCGCGCCAAGAAATAAGCCAACTCAAGTTTTGGGATCCCCAGTTTTTAAGTTTGCATAAGTCTAAATTAATTGAGGAGGCAATGTCTGCACGGTTTTTTATACGATGCACGGCCGTTATGTAGGCTGCTGTCATCTGCGTAACAATGTACCGGATTGGAGGGCAATTTTAGAAGGTCGTTGATATAGATAAGAAAAAGCGAAGGGGAGATAACCGATCCCTGAGGAACTCCAGCGTTGGTGTGGAAGGAGGAAGATGATATTCCGTCGATGACAACCTTAATACTACGGTCTGAAAAAAAAAACTTTCGGAACAACTTACAGAGTTTCGGTGCAAGGCCGACGGGTATGGTTTTGGTCCGAGTGCAATAGGCCATTCCTAGAATAATAGAAATTAAGAAATTAATCTCAAATAGTCTGAAACACGTTTGAACTTGTATTTGGTATTCTTGCAATACACCTTTAAAGAAAGAAAGAGAGATGATTATACCCCCGCTCTTTTTATTTATTTTCATCGATCAGATTCTAATGAAAGAATCGGTCACCCGCACATTAAATAATAAAAAAGAGAAAACTTTTTCAAGACTCGGTACACTAGAGCTGCTCTAGTAATTATTAATAAATTAAAAATAAATTGTTCATTTACAGCTATTCTATATATAGCATCATCTTAAAATCTCAATAGAATAATTCAAAAAATATATTTCTGCCTTTTGAACCAGATATTGCAAAACTAATCAGTAGATAATATCTATTGATACAAAAGAACTTTTTGACTTTCCGTTCTTGGGTTATCGTGGATTTGGAATTCAGACACACAAAGAAAAAAAATCATAGTTGAAAAATATTTTTCTACGCGTTTCAGACATTTTAAAGCACAATGTGCAAAAATTTATTTTTATACCTTATTTAATACATTTAATTTGCATTATGCCTTCTACGAGGCGCGTCAGTCAGTTTTCAACTATGGAAAGAATTGAAACATCACCAGGAGAAGCTGAAGTGAATATAGATTGTCCGCTCTGTTTAAATATCAATTGATAAAAAATCTAATGTTAAATTTGAAAAAAATAATGAAAAATTCTATGATGCAGTTATCGATAAATTTTGCAAAAAGAAAAGAATAAAATAAAATTTATTGTCTATTTTTTGGACAGCATTCCCTGGTTGAAAAGTCACCGCCCCCCAATGATAAGTACTTACATATCCATCCATCGCACAGACTAAATGAAAAAATTGTCTCTAGACGAAACCCCATGTAATTTTGGGCAAAAACTTCAGGTCCTAAAGTTCAACCCGGTTCAACCTAATTGAATACTACAATTTGTGACTTTGATTGAGACCATGAGTTCCTTAGTTTTTTCCTAAGGACCCTTTGAATTCTCGCTTGGCGCGAGACCAATTATATATATTTTATCTGCTCCGCATTGGATAAAGTAAAAATGGCGTATGTAAAGAGAGTTTGACTCGAAAGTTTTTGTGCTGAGGGTAGCAGAATTTTTATATATTGAAGGAAACAATAAAAGAGAGTTTCTTAGTAATTGTTGTTTCTATTATTTATTAGTACTGTAAGAAAGGGATTTCATTTCGATTGCATAACTGTTGGAAGAGCCTTCTTGATCTTTGGAGTGTACTTAAAAAAATTTACTCTAGACCAGCGCTTCTTGAACTTTTGTATTCGCGACCCCATTTTGACTGAAAAATTTCTTGTGGCCCCAGATTATATAGATACATATATGAAATTAATAAACATTTTACTAGTAATCATGAAGAAATAAATTTTTTTCAAAGCAATTCTTTGTTAAAAATACCTATTGTTGGAAATTCCGCCCAAATCCGAAGCCTAAATTTACTCCAGGTGACAGATATACATCGAATTCACTAGGCTTTAATTTACATTTTTATTCACTGCGCTTTAAAGTTTTTTGATTCTCATCATTTTATGTTTTGCGACCCAAAAAATTTAATAACACGACCCCAAATGGGGTTGCGATCACGTCCATAGTTTTTTTTTTTTTGTCTTTTCGGCCATGGTAGCCATAAGCCATTTACGATACTATTTATTTTTATTTTTAAATTTGTCTCTACCTCGGGGGTCAGATTTTAGCCGGATGCCTCGAGCCGGATTCGAACTCGGGTCCTCTTGGTTAGCTGGCTGACATGCTACCGCCTAGCCTACCCGACCCCCCACGTCCATAGTTTAAGAAGCACTGTTCTAGACAATAATTGTTTGAAATCACACTGATGGAGTTTCCAAATATTACATATTTTATCTATGTCATTTTGCTTGATTTTTAGACAGGCGGATTATTTGAAAAGCCATATAATTGAAAGAGATCTTTTAGTTTTCTTACTTCAATGCTAAGGTATTTTATTTAATTGAAGGAGGCAACAAAAGAGCATGTCTTCTGCTGGAAGTGTAAAATTTTATTTATAACAAAACTATAGTTTCGAGAGCTTTGCCCTCTTAATCAGTCTATTACAGTTGATTCACAGGAATTCATGCATGTAAGTAATGTGAGATTTACATATGCTCTGGCTGGACCACGTGTAAATCTCACATTACTTACATACATTAATTCCTGTTATTCAATTGTAATAGAATGATGAAGAGGGCAAAGCTCGAAACTATAGTCTCCTTATAAATAAAATTTATAATTCCAGCAGAAGACACACTTTTATGTCTCCTTCATTATATACAAATTCTGCTTCTCTCAGCAAAATACTTTCAATTTTGTTTTATTTAAAATTGAAAAATAAATTTTTATAATAGCTAAAATATATCTAAGCTTAATAAATTATAATTTTATTCAATTTTGAAAAATTTGTTCTACGTTTGTGTCTGAGCATGATGATTTTTCTTTGTTTTTTTCTGTACATATAATAAAAACATATTATATATTGTTGATCGGTTTGCAATAGGTGAGAAAATATACATTGTTAATCATATATACCATCCGTACTATAATATTTGTATGCATTTAAATTTCTGGGAGTTTGTCTTTTGCCGTTCAGGTGATATAATTATTCTACCTTGCCAGGTGAATTGTTTTTTTAGTATTGTGTTACATTATTGTTTTTTGGTTTTTTGTTTTTGAATGTTCAAAGTGAGTGATTGTCGTTTCATGCTCCATACAGGTGCTGAGGAAGCCCCCCTTATTTTTTGTTTTATAATAAAAAATGGCTAAACGGTTGAATCCCTGTCCGCCAAAGCAAAAGCATATCATACAATATATTTATTTTGAACAATTGTTTATTTTATTTCCTCTACTTTAAATAAAAAATAAAATAAAAAATCACTCAACATCAACTGAGTCCTGTCCGCCAATGCTCCCAATTTCCACATCTAAATTGATTATTTATACCAGGGGTCCCCCAAACCCTTGAAACTTTTCTATCTGGTCCGCGAATACCACACAATTAATTCACAAATACTCACTATATTAAATATTAATGCCATATTATAGCGTATGGAGAGTTTTAAAAATGTATTAATGTTAATTTTATCAAATTGTTGGTGTGTGAGTGATAGTGTCCCACTAGATGCGGGATGTGCGCTTGAAGCTATATATAGTTGTTACAATAATAATTTACAATGATAATAAAAAACGAACTACATTGTACATAGTTCCTATAGTAAAACGAATTCAATGCGCAGTTGCAATATCTCCACACATTGAAACAATTAATTCGCCTCGTTACCGATATATGGTAGATAAATCGTTCAAAACAGACTGAAAAATCATTTGAGAGATTTTTTGACTATTGGTGCTTATAAATTGACACCAAATATAAATAAAATAAAGATACTTAAAACTTTGTTTTCACTATAAATAAAATAATTGAAAGATCTACAAAACAATCACATTAAATATTAATAATTAAATATTATATATATACAATAAAATTATCTTATATTATTTGTATATTTCTATATTGTTATTTAACATATACTCTATCATTATTATATTAATTTAATAATATTACTTTGTCTATTATTGTTAATTTTGTTATATTCAATAATTATTGTATTATATTAATGTATTAGGCATTTAGCCGTTGAAAATAATAAATAAATAAAAAAAATTAAAAAAAATATTTGTGTTTATTTGTATCTATATTTGCATTTATAAAAATTAATAGAATAATTTTTCTTTTTGAAAATACATCTTGTATACATCTTCATAAATAATAAAGAAAATCAATAAACAATTGGATGTTGATGAAAGCAGTCCACGGTGGTTGTAAAAAATAAGACTATAGAGGTTTTATTATTTTACATTTATTTGTTAAACCGACGTTTCGGAGACTTATTCTCTCCTTCCCATGGTAACAAAAAGTCAATGAAAGTAGTTCAAAAAATAGTTACTTTCTGTCTCCTTTGACAATGCCAAAAAAACATTATAAAAATTCTTTTTCATCACGAATAGAAAACAAAGTAAAAAGAAATTCACCGTGGACTGCTTTCATCAACATCCAATTGCATATTTATACCAGTCCGTCTCCTAAAGAAAATCTCTATCAAAAAAAATCAATAAATCAGATTATTAAATATGTGATTTCCGTATAATATGTTAGTATCCAGCCAGCCCATAGTTTTCAATGTTCACATGTGGCCTTATCTTCTAAAAAGTTTAAGGATCCCTGATTAATATAATTAAAACTTGGAGGACTCCAGCATTTTTTAATTCAAATTATAACTTTAATTGAAAATATTCAAGATATAAATTTAATTAGTGTCTAAGTTAAGAATTTCTAAGTAGATTGTTCGAGAATCGCATTAAAAATGCAGAGAAAAGTTGAATCCCCATGAAAATCAGCTACTTTCTACTGGCATATTAAAAGACGAAAATGAGTTTCAAGACATAGCAAGAGAGTATCTAACTAGGGTTGCCAGGCTTCTAAAATACAAAAGCCGGATATATTTTTTCTAAAAGCCAAACATACCTTTTTAAGCCGGACATCACTTTTATAATAAAAAAAAACTGGGCTAGGTTCGTATTAAAGTTGTTTATTAATTATTATTTATTAATGAATCACAGTTTTGTTTCAAAATTAACCTCAACAATCAACAATGAGTCCTACCTACCTATTATTTGGTATTTATGCCCATGATTGTATTGACGAAGCGAAAAACTATTCACTCTTCGGTAGACTATAAGTAGATAAAATAAAAAAACAAATGAATAAATATAGCTCTCTTCTGCCAAAATCTAATAAACTAAATGTTTTCATTAACCAAATCAAAAATAGCATTCTTTTGGATAAAAACAAAAATTTACCTACTTTTTGGCATTTCTTTAATTTTAAAATCTTAAAAATTAACAATTTTAAATTCTTGAAAAATATCAAAAAGTCTATAATTAAGTTAAAAGTTATATTTGGCATTTGCACCTACTCTGACAAGAACGTCGTTTTCTTTAGAAATCATGTCATAAAATTCTCTACATACAGGTTAATTTTAAACTGCACAATAAGAAATTTGTAATAGTCTCCTGTTTGCAATTTATTGCGTTTCTTTGTCGTTAAGGCGTTTATTAAAGAGACAATTCTTTGAACGTTGACATTGTGCCCCTGAAATTGTAAAATAATATTCTGCCAATTCAAGTAGTTCGAAATGAAATTCTTCATTATGAAATGATTTAAAATAAGCATTCTACTTTTGATGTGCTTTTTAAAATTAGAGTCAACCTGGTGATAAAAAAGCAAACATCTTCCGCAAAGAGAAACAAAGAGTTGTCCTCTGCTTGATGCAAATAAACATACACACATATATATCAAAATTATATATCTGTTTATATATTATTTATATGTTTGAGACCATAGTTTCAAAGACTTGTGTCTTCATCATCAGTCTTTTTTAATTATAAATATTATTTTTCATGGGGTCAATATCAATACGGTATTGATCCCATAAAAATAATATTTATAATTAAAAAAGACTGATGATGAAGAGATAGTCTTCGAAATCGAGAGTCTCAAACAAATAAATAATATATATACAGATATATAATTTTCGATATATATGTGTGTATGTTTATTTGAATCATGCAGAGGACAACCTCTGTTTCTCTTTGTGAATCAACAAATCTGATACTCTCGGCAAAACAAAAACTTTTCAATCAAACATGTCCGGCTGGCAACTCTATATCCAACAGACAAGTATAATAGATATGGTAGGTATATATTAAATGTATAATTTGTAAGTTTATATTAGGAAAATAAGGACAAGTTTTTTATGTGTGACTTTTTTATTTGCCGACTTCTTCAGGGCTATTTGAAGCTCTGAAGAAGTCGGCAAAGTCAACAAAACGTTGGTGGATAAATAAAAAAATCACACATAAAAACTTGCTATTTGAAGTCCTGAAGAAGTCGGCAAAGTCGACGAAACGTTGCTAGATAAATAAAAAAGACACACATAAAAATGTGTCCTTATTTTCCTAATGTAAACTTTCAAATTAAAACAAATTATGGACGGAAATGATAATAATAATTAAATGTATACATAATTGAGAATTCTTAGGGATGTGGAAATTTTTTTAACAAAAATTAATCATCATCAACTTTATTAAGACCCGGTACCCTATTCGTAATGTTTGAAGTTATTGGAAGTGGGGCTGAGCTATTTAAGGCAGCTAGGAGGAAGAGTCCCCTAATAATAAATTTAAATATAATAATTATTATGTAGATTATAATCTATAGCAAATTTATTTCTTGAAACATTCTTGCCTCTTTATTTAACCCATTTCCATGACAACACGTGATATAATTTTCTCTTTCTACCAATTATGTCGCCCCTCTGAAGGCATTTGCTCTGCTTGAATCCCCTATATATCTTACCATTTCCAATTATATCATCTTATATTATTTATAAAGTTTTGAATATACGTAATTAATTTTCTGCACAAAATCATTAACTCCCAATTAGTATTTGATAATTTCTCTAATTTAAAATAAGCCTAATTAATTTTCATGATTAAAAAAATTAGAAAATTATTGTCACACAAACGAATTAAATATTAAACTAAATTGAAAGTTTCTTTTTGCCGAGAGTAGCAGAATTTGTATAAATTGGAGGAGACAATAAAGAGTGTGTCTTCTGCTGGAAAAATGTAAATCAATTGTAATAGACTGATGAAGAAGGGAAAACCCTCGAAACTATAGTCTCGTTATAAATAAATTTAAAAATGTATTTTTCCAGCAGAAGACACACTCTTTTATTGTCTCCTTTAATTTAAAAAATTATACGTTTGAGATTTCTGCTGTTACGCAGTAATCTAATAATTTATTTTATTAGTTGAATAAAAGATTTCACTGTCGATGGTAACAGAATTGTTTTATTTTAGGTTAAAATAAAAATAAAATCTTCTGTTTTTTAAATAAAATAATTTTTAATTATTTCTAGAGAGGTGAGCATGTTCATCAAGTTATCACAAATATTTCAAATTAGTTACAAATTAGATTATACAAAAATTTTGAAAATATTTTCAAAATTTTCTATGTATAAATCTAATTTGTAACTAATTTGAAATATTTGTGATAGACTGATGATGAAGGCAATGCCTTTGAAACTGTCTCTAGAAATAATTAAAAATTATTTTATTTAAAAAGAAGACTCTCTCATTTTATTTTATTTAACATAATAATTTATTATTATTTCTGATCTCTTGTTTCAGTAAAAATGTTTCTAATATAATCTACTTAGTTAAGCTCGATTGTGTGTCCCACCATAAAATATCTTTTTCGCAATAATAAATGGAGGAGAAAATGGTTAACAATGAGATTGCTAATTTCCTAACAGAACCAAAGGCACCATATTATCCCACGCTTCTAGCATTGAGTTTTCAATTCGGCATTCTGTTTCTTCATCATGTGATAATAATCAATAACATTCCAATTGTTGATTACGTGTTTCCGCATATTTACACATTTTTCTACCCAAAACAAAACAATAATTACATAGTGCGTAAATGGCAAGTTTCAGGAAAATATTTCCAACTAAAATAATGAAATCTATCATTATAAATGGACAACGTAAAATGAAAAACATGGGTTTTAATTGGAATTACTATATTCTAGGCTCATATACTAAATTGATGATATTGAACTTGGCAGCACATTAGAATTCACTACATTTAATGGCAAACTGTTTTTATTACTTTAACTTAGCCTTTTTTTTTACAGAAATGTTTTTGTTGGAATTAATTTTGCTCTACTCTGTTAATCTAAAGTCTTCTAGATTTGTAACCATAAATAGGGAGCTCTCAGTCTAATTATTTTTTTTCAAAATAAGTTATTAATCACATTTTTATAAGTTGTCCTTTGTTGAAAGAAATACTTCTATGGCTTAGGATGAGAAAATTTACAGAAAAAGAAAGTTGTTTTAAAAAAATTCTCAATTTTTCCAAAATTTTGATGAATTGACTAACTACTTAAAATATAATTGATTCAAATGGTCTTTTCGAATACTCGAGACAAAGTTAAACTAAAAGTTATTTAAGAAAAAAAATAACTAACAGAATTTTGTACGCCCCAGTTGGAATAAATCTTGACTATATAGTTTAACCCTGGCTCCATTTAGAATATTACTACTTTTTAAAAATAAATAAACAAAAAGTACAAGACTTATTTTGCCAACTGAATAAATTTTTGGAGGGTAATCCTTCCTCAGAAGCCACTGACAATTTCCGCTACTTACGATGATTCATCTCAAGTCAGAAGTCATTGTTTATTCTCATACTGAATTTTAAAAAACATTAAAAATTACTGCATATTTATTAATAATTGAATGTAATGGAAGGCAGCCCAGTGGTAGTGAGGAAAGAAAAAATTAACACATATCAAATAAGGTGTAATTTATTGGAATCCTTCCTCCTTTCCTTTCAAACCGACGTTTCGGAGGATTTTTCCCTCCTTCTTCAGGGTTACAAAGGGTCAATGAATGAAACAAATAAATTGTCATTGACCCTTTGAAAGCCTGAAGAAGGAGGGAAAAATCCTCCGAAAAGTCGGTTTGAAAGGAAAGGAGGAAGGATTCCAACAAATTACACGTTATTTGATATGTGTTAATTTTTTCTTTCCTCACTACCTCTGGGCTACCTTCCATTACATTCAATTAAAAGTTCTACCAGTCCGTCTCTCTCAGAGAAGAATTTCGTTGCAAAAAAAATATTTATTAAATTGGATGTTGATGAAAGCAGTCCACGGTGGTTGTAAAAATAAGACTATAGAGGTTTTATTATTTTACATTTATTTGTTAAACCGACGTTTCGGAATTTATTCTCTCCTTCTTCAGGGTAACAAAAAGTCAATGAAAGTAGTTCAAAACATAATTACTTTCTGTCTGTTCTATGTTTTGAACTACTTTCATTGACTTTTTGTTACCCTGAAGAAGGAGAGAATAAATCTCCGAAATGTCGGTTTAACAAATAAATGTAAAATAATAAAACCTCTATAGTCTTATTTTTTTACAACCACCGTGGACTGCTTTCATCAACATCCAATTGCATATTTATACCAGTCCGTCTCCTAAAGAAAAACTCTATCAATATTTATTAATATTGTATATTTTATAGACAATAGACAAAAGGCGACAACGCGTTGTGGCTAACTCAAAAAGACCACAATACGAAATTCCCGTCGTGGGTCTCATGATATTTGTCCACTACACGTTGTGGTTATTAAGAAAAGCCTCAAAAAGCGTTCTGAACCACATCCTCTAGATGTTAACTAATAATGAGGTGATGTTAAGAAAATAAAACATTATTTTTCATTATCGTTTCTTTATCTTTAATCTTTGTATTATATATATGTTAGTAGGTTTAAGTGGTATTTCAAATCTTTTGATTTATAACATAGGTAAGTGATTTACTAAAATATTGTTGAACAAAAAATGAAATATATTGGTTAGATTTTGTTATGGAAGGTTTGGCATAAACGTTGATTTTTACTAAAATTCGACTAAATATTGCCTAAATTTAAAAAGTTAATAAAAATTCCTTTAATTTATTTTGAATTTCTAGTTTTGGTCTCCGTTTTAACTAAAAACACATGTGTTTTATAAAAATTTCATATTTTTCTAAAAAAAGTGCCCTAAAGGTACACATACCTTAGTCGAGTTGATTTTACTAAAGTGTAAATGATTAGCGCACAGATGTTTACACTCGGAAATGTCATTCAAGAATGAACACAAACTCGACGGGTGTTTGCAATGCTCCCGTTGACAAGTTACAACCTGTCCGTCGTATCGTGATTGCATCAGCTAACGTTCAGAACGCTTTGTGGCTTTTCTTAATAACCACAAGGTATAGTGGTCAAATACAGTGGGTGGCCAATTTATTATACTCAAATGATTTTTATCAAGTAAATTTATTTTATTCAAATTTTTCAAAAAATCTAGTATTTTTGAACTGGGGTGGCATTTCGCCATACCTCAATCCGATCGAAAATGTTTGGGCGGCCCTAAAAAAAGAAATTTGCAAAGATAAAATATTTATTAACAAAAGGAATTTGATAGAAAATATTATTAAAGCATGACTCAATACAACTGCACTTCGAAAAATAGCCAACAAAATTACCATTACCAGCATAATATGTCGCAAGCCATACAAAATGTGATTGCCTGAAAGAGGGGATTCACTAAATATTGAAATTGTATTTTAAATTGTATTTGTATTATAGAATTTGTATTATCTTAAGTTAATAAACCTATAAAGATAACAATTGAAACGATATTATGAGTTTAATAGTAAGCTTAACCCTTAAAAACGTATGAAAGATGATATAGGTAATTTTTCAAATGAGTATAATAATTTGTCCATCCACTGTATCATGAGATTCACGACGATAATTTCGTATTGTGGTCTTTTTGAGTTAGCCACAACTGGTTGTGGACGTTTTTTTTGCTCAATCAGATTTTTCGTCCTTTGAGCCTAACAGATACATATAATCAAAAATAGTAAGTCAAGTAAATAAATGTAAAATGTTCTCTACTAATTCTTGACATTGAATATGGTAAGTAAATTTTTTTTAATTTACTCTTGAAATTTTAATATTGTAGAATCGAATAATAATTCTCTAAACCTATTATGATTCTAGACATCTAACAAATGATATATATTCCATTTGTAATGTAAGATTAATCATTGCCAGCAAAATGTCAGCCACCTACAAATCATATTTATCATGGTTGAACATATTAAAAGACATCTATTTAAATCAAAGAAAAATAAAAAATTTTAATTAATTAAAAAATTTTTGCACCCTATTCAATTCTAGAAATTGAGAAAAATTCTTTTGAAGAGAGAAAAAAATGTAAAAAATCATCCTTACACTTGGATGAATTTCTTCAAAACAGCTGTTCCACTTTGATAATACTCAAGAAAGTATACAGAGTTCACTTACAATAAGAGTACCATTAACATGATGAAAGAAAATTAAAACTAGATATTCTCAAATTTTAAGGTATAAGCTTAAATTAAACTTTTTTTTAATATGAAATTTAAATGGCTTGGTGAGTACTAGATATGTTAATTTTTAAAGGAGGATGAATAAAATTCAATTGCTTCTTTCCAGTAATTTTTTATTAATTCAAGTGGTTAATCCAAATATTTCGAGAGCACTACGGCATCTCTTCCTCAGTGGAAACCACCATCTTGCCAATATACCGACCAGATCAGCTTGCACAAATCAACGAAAAAGCTTGGCCATACACTATATACATATATATGTACAATCTCACAGTACAAGATAACAAATAATCTTTATTAACGTATTTATTTAGTCTCTGTTACTTTTAAATTAATGTTTGCTTTAGAACTCAAAATATTCTCTGAAAATTAAGCATAGTGCTTTTTTGTAAAATAAAAAAAACAGCCAGGCGATCGTAATACTTTTCCATTATATTCTATAGAATATAAATGTGAAAATAAAAATAATGTGAAACACCGCTCCCCGACTTTGTATTTAAATTGATTGAGATTACTTTAATTCGATTCCAAAATAAATTGTTGTTCCCATTATGAGATTAGCTATTTTTAAGCTAAATAATTATTTCAACAAGAGCTATAGGTAATATAAGATGATAAGAAATAATTGTTTAAATAAAAAACTTTTTTAAAATGGACTAAAAACTATAAATTAATTTCTCCTAGCTATATCTGATTTATAACACCTCACAGATAGTCCAGAAAATTTGTGATTGTGAATTTTTAATAGCTATGAAAATACTTGTAAGATTTCAAACTAAAAAACGTGGGGCGCATGCAATAGATAATTGATGCATGGATAGTTTACCTAGGTCAGTGGTTCTTAACCTATGGGCCGCGATCCAATTTTGGGTCACAAAGCATATTCTTTGGGTCGCGCAGTGTCGTTAATCAAATATTTTCCCTACTATATTTATTTTCAATAAGTTTAAAAATATTTTAATTTATTCAATACTATTAAGAATGAAAATATGAAAAACACGTACTTTTTCATTAAATTTTCATTGGATTAAAAAGTCGCCTTGTTTATCATAATTAAAAATATATATAATATATGAGTTAAAAAAAGGTCATAATTGTAAAATTGAAAAAATTCATAAGTATGATCTACAAAAAGTAATTAAAAAAAAATTGTCATTTTTTTTTGGGGGGGGGGGTCGCGACATGAATATATTTCTCAAATTTGGGTTGCGTTCTTAAAAAGGTTAAGAACCACTGACCTAGGTCACTAACAATTGTATTGCACTGCAAATGATATGATCTGTTGTTTGAGTTTTCTCAACGACAGTTATTCCCTACACTTCTTACTATTATCTTTTGCATGCGCCCCTAGTTTTTTGTTTTAAATCTTACAAGTAATTTCATAGCCATTAAAAATTCACGATCACAAATTTTTAGGACAATCTGTATAGGGCTAGGAGAAATTATTTTTATATTTTTTAGTCCGTTTTAAAAACGTGGTAGATTAATTTTTTTTATTTCATAATGATAAATTTTATTATATTTTTTTATTTAAATAATTGTTTTCTGCTCTTTAGTTTTGTCTGTGTGTGTGTGGAATTTTGCAATCGATTGTAAACATCTTGATGAGATTATGACTTAGGCATGTGGCAAATTTCAGGTTTATTTCAGTTTCTCCGATTAAAACATCATCAGCACAGTGGTCATGGAAGTCGGAATCCTTTAAATCGATTGCAAAATGTGTACCGGACAGACAAACAAACAAACAGCTAGACAAGAAAACGAGTTTATATTGCTTGTCATCCAGTTCTGAGCTATGTTTAAAGTTTCAAGTCTCTAGCTCTTGGGGAAGTTAGTTTAAAATCGATTGCAAAATTCGTACCAAACAGACAGACAGACAAGAAAGCGAGTTAATAAGAGCGTGGTAACTTTACTCCATGATTCATACATTTCAAAATTACCACAAGTAAATAAAAATTGGAGTGAAAACAATACTCCTTATAGTATATTAAAATTTCGAAAACTCGCACGAAAATATTTCAAATGGGTAACGCCTGTAGGGTATGCAATAGCTACGCGTTTAGGATTGATCTGTAAACTATCTGAAGGGGGCTGCCGTAAGCTGCGTTGAATCGATTGCAAAATAAATATGTTGACAGGGCTAAAATACCGAAGTTGATTTCAAAATGTCAGGGTATTTTTTTTTCTGAATTTTGACACAATTTGTAAGATAACTTGCTTCTCCTTTTCTCTTTTTCAAAGGATTTTATTATATTATTGGGGACCGTCCATAAATTATGTCACAAGTGTTTCAAGATATTTAGACCACCCTCCCCCTGTGTTACACTCTGTCACATTTTCATGGTTCCCCTTGTATTGTTACGTCATACTATCACTTTTATTCCATATAATTTAATAATTATAGAAAATTTAAGTGTTTTTGCTCTCTATGATGACATACCTAATCCACGACCTGCAAAGTCATGATCTATGATTAGAAGATGTCAAAATGAAAGGCGAACGAAGGCGGCCCTCTCACCTAGTATACTATAAATAAATATAATATACTTAAGCCTTTAAATGTATGACATTTATACATTAATCACGTAATGTTTGAGAACATATATTTCAATGACTAAACAAACAAAGAATAATATGTGTTTTTAATTATGATATAGGTAAATAATATTTTTAGATTTCATCTATTCAGATAGATCATTCTGATTATCCAGATAAATTTATGATATTTCTGATAATTTATGAAGGCTATAAATCTTTTAATTTTATGAAATATAATTCATTAGCTGTTTATACATTAATAAATAATCGTGAATAAATGGGAAAATAATGTTTTTTGTTCAAATAGAATTAAATTGTAATTCTCTTTCTATCGAATTTCGAATTTTAAAAATGTTAATATATTTGATCAAGTTCACTTTCAATCTTGATTACCTCTTAAATAATTTATTTTCAATTAAATAAGGGGGATCATTTCTTAAATTAAATTAAAAAAGTATTCTCGAGAAATTGTTGCAGAAACCGAGATGAAGAAAAGGGAGATAATTTATAAATTAAAGATAAGAGAAGAATCTTTTCCCATTTATTTTACTGTTATTCGGAAATAAATGTTAACTAGACTAAGTGAATTTTTTTCTTAAGGTGGTCGAATGTGAAGAAAGAGTGGACTAAGAAGATGCAACCTCTTATAGACCTTGATAGACCCTTGAATTATTAAATTTTTATTTATCTTTGAATTGAATATCAGACATAAAAAAGTTAGAGCTTGCAATGGATATAAGAGGGAAGGTCAAGTAAATGCAGAATCACATTCATGGTGGCATGAAAATAGTTGGAGGGCCCTCTTCAGAGATGTGAATCGTATTCGAGACAGGGACGATTCTTGTAGTGTGAGAAGCTATAGGGGCGAGAAAAATCGCCTGAACCTGAATAGGAAGCCAATCTTCCTTGCTGCAGATTTCGCCAGGGTGAAGTGTGATTAATCCAAGAGACCGATGATGAAACACATAATTTGGACATAGGACATCCTTTGAAACATTTTATGGTGAACTTCGGAATTTATAGAGAAGGGTATGAATCATATTCTATCAATCACAACAAGGGCCTGCCCAGGATTTGAGTTAGGGGAGGGGAGGGGAGGGCAGCTCATATTGGTTTCAAGGGAGAGGGGTGCGAATTCTAAATAAATAAATAAAATAGAAAAAGCATTTAGTTTATAAGTAATGAAGCTGTTGAAGCTTTTATTTTTGTGATTAATTTGATTAAAGTTTAAATTTTTATTTAAATCACACATGATTACTTTATAATTATTTATTAAAACAAATAATACAATTTTAATACATTAAATTGTAATTATTTGTTTCAATAAATAATTATGTGTGATTTAAATAAAAATTTAAACTTTAATTTAGTTTATAAGTTTAATGTTATAAATTATTTTAAAAAGACTCAGCTATGAATTAGGGGAAACATTTTTAAATGTTCTATTTTTAGTTGCCAACATAATAGACTTCATTTCTTCTTCTAGGAGGGCCGATTCCCCTCCCTTGCCCCTAACTGAGCGCCAGGTCCTTGAACTTCAAACTAAATACTCACAGGAATTATTTGACGGATTGTGTTTCACAAAGAGTCTTCCTCTTATATATATATTAATTAATTATTATTATATTAATAATTCCTGTGTTTAATATGTTTCACTGTAAACCAACACCGCTTTCCCTAAAACTTAAATTAAATACTAGTTAGATTGAAGGTGGTATGTAGTCTAACCATCCCAAAACCCAACCAACCGCCCCACCTAGGATCACAACTTATATAGTGCAGAGTCCCCTCCATCGACGAGAGGAACCACCCGAATCTTGACGGAGAGGCAGCTCGAGCGGGGAGAAGTCCCTCCCCGCCCGCCCGCCAGGGTCGCCTCTCCTAACTACGCCAATGGTTGTTTCTTATTAAGAAAATTAATTTAAAAATACAATTTGCAAGTCAAAATATCATAATTAAAATTAGCAGCTTTTATAGCTGAACACGATTTATCTTTTGAATTGATGTAACACTTGTCTCATTTTATAAAATCAGTCTGTGTAGACTCGGACGTTGCCGTTGGTATTAAATCAAGTAGAAAGAAAACTTAAAAAATAATAAATGAAAAAATAGGATCATATGTTAGGAAATAAATTGTATCTCTTATCAATACAATATTTTTTTCAATAAAATCATAGACGAAACAACGGAGGTGTCACGTGTCCACTAAAAAATTTAATTTAAATTTATATACAAAAATAATAAAGTGGTTCGATTTTTTAATCCATTTTACTGAAATGAATAGTACATTCGAATAAAAGCTCTGGATGACATATAGTTTAGATGTTAATCTTCTGCCGTCGCATATGCCACCGCACTCCTATTGGCCTATAGGACTGAGGTCACCGTGTTTTTAAAATAACTATAACACCAGTAAAGTACCGAAATTCAGGGTTGCTAAATAAATATGAATTTTCGGAATAACTAGTTTATTAAAAAATCAACCACAAGAGTTTTACAAAGGTATAATTACAGAACGAATGATCAAACAAAAGAGAGGCAAGAGTCATTCGTGTGGAGGCCTTTTATAATGTTTGCTATCAATCAAGCTTGTATTACAAAGTCACTGATTTAATATAGGTATATAACATCCTATACCTGCACTTCGTTTGTTCATTATTTGAATTATTAGATATTATTAACAAAATAATCTCCGGTTTCTATTTTATATATAGATAAATACATTTAATAAAATCGACACGAGACTCTGAAATACGTGAAGATTCTAAAGACTTAGATGAGTGTTATGATCCTGAGCCTGGAAGAGCTCCTAATATGATACAGGCGCATAACTAGGCTGGAGCAACCAGGGTCAATGCCTCGGGGCCCCTGAACTAAGGGGGCACCCAAGACAATTTGTTTTTTATTTATCCTGGGGGGCCAATTTGCGTCCTTGCCCCGGGCCCCCTGAAGAGGTACATATCACGGTTGCCCGGTGCTGTTCACTAATATAATATTTTAGCCCTCCGATGCCTAGATATATCTACATATTTTATAGCGTATTCAACCTAAATTCTCTTGCACGAACTGGCTAAACTCAAGCTCACTTTGAAATTTTTCAATAGAAAATCGAATAAATAATTATGATTATTTTTAATAATCATACAATCATTTTTCCTGAACTAAATAGATAGAAACCGTGATCTTATTTGAACAAAAAACTTGCAGGAATACTTAGTTAAAAGTTACACATTTCAAAATCATTAATGCAGATAAGTAGCCGTGTTGCAGAATTTACCCGAAATACAACAGTGAGATAGGCATACTTAGATCAATCGTTTAAATTATCTTATTAAATTTAGAGAATCTTAAAACGTGTATTCTTATAAAAACTCAAATACATGTTTTCCGACCTATCAGCAATACAAGGTAGAGATATTGAATGTAAATAAAAGGAGATAAAAAATTTGATTCTAAAATTATTTAGTGAGATTTTTAAATATAAATTAATATATAAAGATAATAACATATATTTTTCTTATTGGAACGAAGTTCCTATGGGACGCCTCGGAGGGGTACTCCTAGCCGGTGAAAAACGTCCGTAACGTTAAAAAAAGCGTGCCAATGCTCATGCGCGCGCATCCACTCAGGTCGCCACTCTGGAGGCGGGGCCTCTGGCTTGTGCTGTGGTCGGGAATAACACACAACACTGTTTACGAACATCAAGTATTTCATTGACGTCTGATAAAAAGGTTGTCGCCAAACGGAAGCACTTTCCTTTAATGGCCGCTTGTGCTATGACTATACATAAGTCTCAGGGTGGAACCTACGATGAAATCGTTTACGAGTATAGTAAAACTCATTTACAAGAGCTTGTATATGTAGCACTTTCCCGAGTATCAAGCATCGAAGGTTTGTACATAGTAACACCCTATGACGATGAAACTAAGTTTAAGTTTTATCATAATCGAGTGCAAGCTAGATCGACGGAAAGGTTACTTACAGAATTCAAAAGGTTATCATTAAATTCTTTACATACAAGAGCAAGAACAATCGTAGATTTCATTAGTAATAAAAAAGGTGTTTCAACTTTAACATTTAACGTTCAAAGTTTAAAGAGTCATCGCTTGGATTTAACTGATTCAGTTACTCAAAAAACAAACATTTTATTACTATCTGAGACAAATATGGACAATGATCAGCTATATGAAATACCGAATTTTAATTGTATCGTCCATTATAAAAGAGGTAATGTTCGATCAGGTGGAGTTGCGATTTACCAATCGAATGACGACACTGTTAATATTGTTTCACCAAATATGGACATAATAATGAGAAATGCTAATGACTTTGGTTTTAGACATTCACCTGTTGGAGATATTTGTTCTGCTATTTGCAAGATGGAAAACGGCGTTGAAATCGTAATGGTAGTCGTTTACATTGCACAGAAACAGAAGTTAATAGACATACAAGGATTCATACATCGATCACTGTTGGAGTATTCTGCAGCATCTACAGCATTACTTGAAGAGTATGGTACCAATTATGACCAACTTCCACTAATTTTGGCAGGTGACTTCAATATTAACTTCAAAGATAAGCAATCAGAGTCATTTAAAACTTTTCTGAAAAATACATTTGATTTAAATATGAACAATAATGAAGATGAATCCACTACGAGAGACAATACTACTATCGATGCTGTTTTCTCGAGATATTTGGCAAAAATCGAATCACAAATATATATATCTTATTTTAGTTACCATAAAGCTATAGTTTCTATGATAGAACATAATTAGAATTAAATTAGGTTGGAGTTGGTGGTGTTTCACAAGGAGAAAATTAAAATACAAAGATTTTTTTAGTTTACTCTATATATTTCGAGCTCTTAACTCATCGTCAGGAGAACATTGACTAAAGATAACATGATATTTTGAACAGAATTTATTTTAATTTTAATATGATCGATTTTATTGTTAACCAATATGGATGAAAGGTTGTTTCTGTTATAGAATGCGGGTGATATTAAGTTTGTGAAACATATTAGCTATAGGGTAGCTGAGTGGAGAATATGTTTCGCAAACTTAATATCACCCCCGCATTCTATAACAGAAACAACCTTTCATCCATATTGGTTAACAATAAAATCGATATAATAAAACCAACAACAATGAGTGGTGTATATAAATTGCAATGTAATGACTGTCAATCATTTTATATCGGGCAAACGGGCAGATCTTTCAATCAACGCCACGTTGAACATGTGAGATCTCTTCGCAATCTACAGGTGAATGGTTTGAACCCAAATGCCCCCCCTCTTAGTTATACCTCGGCTTTTGCAGATCATTTGTTTGACCACAACCATTCACCTTCATCGACCAACCCCTCCCTTTACATTTTATTCCAAAAAGTAGGAAATTGGATTTGTTGGAGTCAGCTGAAATTAAAGGGGCCATACACCTTAATCAAAACATCTTGAACAATCAAACAGACATCAAAACTTCACCAATAATTGACATCTTAATCAATGATATTTGATTTGAATTGGAGTGCGATGAGGGTGTATGGTGGGTTTATTTTTGATTTTATTTATTTTTTTAAATAGAAAATGAGAGATTGAATTTTCGCTGTGCACCCTCATTGCATTCTATAGTTTATTGCCTTCCTTTATTACACATACATGGTTTTCGGCAACTTTCAAATATAAATATCTTTTCTTTGTCCCAGCCCTTTGTCCCTGCATCTGGTCGGTCGGCTTTCTAAAGCCATTCCATCCTTCTGATAATTCTTTCATATTTACACTATGTCATAAATAACTGTCCATCATATTAAAATTAAAATAAATTCTGTTCAAAATATCATGTTATCTTTGGTCAATGTTCTCCTGACGATGAGTTGAGAGCTCGAAATATATAGAGTAAACTAAAAAAATCTTTGTATTTTAATTTTCTCCTTGTGAAACACCACCAACTCCAACCTAATTTAATTTTAACAATGTTTCACTATAAACCAACACCGCGTTCCCTAAATTTTATTGAACATAATTAGGCTTAATTATTATTATTCATATAAATACCTGTTTCTTTTTGTATAGTATTATTATTATATATTATATATTTTTATAAATCATTGTAAATAAAATAAAGGTGTTAAGATAATTTTATAAAGTAGTTTCTTTGCTTTTTATCGATAAAATCATAATAAAAAATGTATACCCGAATAATTATTTTTCTTTATACCTAGAATAGAACTTAAAATCAATATTTTTATAATAGGAACTTCGTTCCTATCCGGGTGTCCTCATGACTCAGATCTATTGTTTATTTTCACTAATCTAATTAATCTAAATGTCTATGTATTTTAAATATTACTAACAGTGGTATCATCGAAAATTTAGCACTGCGAGAACACTGAAATTCCGGGTGAACTGGGGGTTCCGGGGGGAAATTTTTGGAATTACATGTTTCGAATTATGCATTTTAAGGGTTTTCTGGCTCCAATTGTAGTCATTTTCACTTAACCAGTTTCCTAGCCTAAATATACCGACAGCTTTGCCATATTTTTTTTCTCAACTGTTTTGTTAACTTAAAACGTAGAAAAATGCATCAAAATCATCTGAAACTATTAATCTTGATCTCTAGTTCCAGAATATGTATAATCATGACAATTTAAATAATCATTTATATGTTAAAATAACTAAAAACAACGTTGGCAAAGTAGCCTGGAAACGGGCAACTTTGCCAACTGTGTTAAAAACCACTGGACATTATCAAAAAACATCAGGAAAATCATAGTTTAATATGTGAGTTGTGCTGAATACCTTCTAATGTGTAATTTAAGTTTGACACCCCGATTACCTACTATCTCTCTTGTCTAATAAAAATACTTTTTATAAAAAATTAAATGCAACAAATAAAATAATAATAAAATCAAAATAAAATAAAATACACTAAAAGTATAAAATAATTATCTTATTCAGTTACAAATAAACGACGAAATATTAACATGAAATTACTTTTTGAGGTCGGTGCCAAAACAAACTATCCTATAAGCGAGCGTACCCACCAAACGTACTAAGATCCGCCGAGTGAGATTCATAAAAAGTATATGTTTGAGCACCGACTTCAAAAAGTAATTTCATGTTAATATTTCGTCGTTTTGTTGTAACTAAATAAGATAATTATTTTATACCTTTTAGTGTATTTTATTTTATTTTTGAGTTTATTATTATTTTATATTTGTTGCATTTAATTTTTTGAAGTCGGTTTATTTTTTTATAAAAATTATTTTTATTTTTCTCTTTTTAGTGATGTTATTAATAGTGACTTAATATAATACCTTTCATGAATCTCATAAGAGAAAGCGGCTTGCGAATGAATCAGAAAATGATAATAAAATTCAATTTATAAATATAGAAATTCTCTCGAAACATTTGAGGGTTTTAAATGAATGTTTTAAGATTATTTTTATAAAAAATTTTATTTATTATAATTTCGATTATTTGGTCATAAGAATTGGAGATTTACGTTATTTCGTCTTTGATCATATGTTCAGAACTTGACCAAATTAATATGGTAGCAACCCTAAGGCACCCTCTTTCCAATAAAAAATAGTCATTAAAATCGGTTCATAAACAAAGAAGTTAGGCCTGAACAAACCTAACAAAAAAGGTCTAATACCAATGAAAAAAAACGGGACCAATCAGAAGCTAGACTGAACCCAATGAAAAATAAACTGCAACGGATCGTTGCTAAACTTTATCCAAATTCATTTGAAATATTAATATATGTTTGTTCCTTTATTATTAATCAGATATCAGTTGCAATTTGTAGTTCATATTGACGTTAATTCAAAAATAATTCTCATTTAATAGTCGAGGAATAACCATTCTACATTGGATTTTTGACATTTCGGTTATTATTGTAACCATTGCTGAAGAAACCAATAAAAACCGAAACGTCAAAAATTCAATATAGAATGGTTATTCCTCAAGTATCAGATGAGAATCAATCGCTATTTTTGATTTTAACTCGATTCCTCTATGTCTTCAGCAATGGTTACCAATAAAAACCGAAACGTCAAAAATCCAATATAGAATGGTTATTCCTCAAGTACTAGATGAGAATCAATAGCTATTTTTGGTTTAAAGTCGATTCCTCTATGTCTTCAGCAATGGTTATCAATAAAAACCGAAACGTCAAAAATCCAATATAGAATGGTTATTCCTCAAGTACTAGATGAGAGAATCAATAGCTATTTTTGGTTTAAAGTCGATTCCTCTATGTCTTCAGCAATGATTATCAATAAAAAACCGAAATGTCAAAAATTCAATATAGAATGGTTATTCCTCAAGTACTAGATGAGAATCAATCGCTATTTTTGGTTTAAAGTCGATTCCTCTATGTCTTCAGCAATGGTTACCAATAAAAACCGAAAACGTCAAAAAATCCAATATAGAATGGTTATTCCTCAAGTACTAGATGAGAATCAATCGCTATATTTTGGTTTAAAGTCGATTCCTCTATGTCTTCAGCAATGGTTATCAATAAAAGCCGAAATGTCGAAAATTCAATATAGAATGGTTATTCCTCAAGTACTAGATGAGAATCAATCGCTATTTTTGGTTTAAAGTCGATTCCTCTATGTCTTCAGCAATGGTTACCAATAAAAACCGAAACGTCAAAAATCCAATATAGAATGGTTATTCCTCAAGTACTAGATGAGAATCAATCGCTACTTTTGGTTTAAAGTCGATTTCTCTATGTCTTCAGCAATGGTTACTAATAAAAACCGAAACGTCAAAAATCCAATATAGAATGATTATTCCTCAAGTACGAGATGAGAATCAATCGCTATTTTTGGTTTAAAGTCGATTTCTCTACCTCTTAAGCAAAGGTAACGGATAAGAAAACAACGCAGTTGCTATGGTTACTTATAAAAATTTCTCCCAAATTTTTAGCATTTTACGAGAGAAGCCTATCCATTCTTACTTAAGCAAGGCTAAATGAGCTATATTAAAACTTTCAAATGAATAAATTTTAAAGAATTTAAAAAATTAAAAAAGTACTCTCTTACTCTAGAGTAAAGTACTTTAAAATATAATTTTACTAAAAACTTTATTTAACCTTTTTTGTGGTCCCCAAGGTACTTAATTAGGATATTAAATTTCATCAAAATTGGTTAAGTCATTTTCAAGATATTTCGAAAAAACTAAAAAGTACTGTAATAAAGTACTAATGTTTGTGGGCCGATATGTACCAAAAACTAATCAGCGCTTCATTTTGTTAAAAGAATGCCAGGTTTTCAATTTCATTTCAATCGGTGCAACGGTGTGGAAAAAATCGTGGGCCAAAAAAACGATAACATACATACATACATCCATCCATCCATCCATCCATCCATACATACATACATACATCCGCACGCACTAAATGAAAAAATCGCACTTTTTGGCCTCTCGACGAGACCCCATGTAATTTTTGGCAAAACCGTCACGTGCTAAAATTCAACCTAATTGAATACTACAATTTGTGACTTTAATTGAGTCCATGGGTTCCGTAGTCTTTACCTGAGGACCCTTTGAAGCCACGCTTGCCCCGAGAGCGATTACAATACTTTCTCCCATGCTTCGCATTGGATAAAGTAAAAAATTCACAATTGGCGGAGATATGAGGTAGAGGTATAGACACAAATATATATATATATATATATATATATATATATATATATATATCAGTCGAATAGAGAACCTCTTCCTTTTTTGAATTCGGTTAAAAATCAACTTATATTATATTATAATATAATTTCAAAATTTGATTCCTGGTTTGCTATAATTAAAGTAAATTTCTCATGTGAATTCTCTGTTTTAATAATTAGGTTTTGGGGAGAACTTTGGTTTTTCAATTTCTATGTAATTAAAATGGCACTTACATGTCCGTAATACTCGTTTGCGGGAAACCAAAGCTGAAAGCGAGGCTGCACCTCGAAAACTGCTTGTTCGGGTGACATTGTCCAAGGCCGCAAATGATGAACTAAACCAAGATCGGCGTTTCGCCCCCCAGCAGATATCTACAAAAAACATTGTATGTTACAATTAATATTAAAGTACTTAAAACAAAGGAAGGAATTAAAAACTTACTTTATCTGAAGTAGCCGTGATGCTCGATGAAGATTCCTCCGATATATTTATCTAAATGAACAATATTATTAACATTAGTATTATATATTTACTAATAATGATTAATTAATAATATCAGACTATAATGAAATATCTGTTGTATTTGTACTTAAATAAATAGAAATATGAATTAAGAATTTATTAAAGTGTGTATTTTCTTATAATAAAGCAAGCTATTTTGTTTTCTTAAATTAAAATATGTACAACATAGGGGTACATGTACAGGACAGTGGCGTGCGGTCCATGGATGGTGTGTATGCGGCGCGACCCTAAAATTTCAAACATTTAGAGTATTTGCATACTTTGCGACTTCAAAATTTCAGGAGAATCTTTAAATTTTCAAATTATTATTCGATATTTCAAATTTATTGTATTATTTTTATAAACATTTTTTCCGAGAGTAGCAGACCTGTTGATTCATATAAAGAAACAAAGAGGTTGTCCTCTGTTTGATGCAAACAAATAAATAATATATATACCTTCATATATATATATTGATATATATATGTGTGTATTCTTATTTGCATCAAGGATAGGACAAGCTCTTTTGTTTCTCTTTATGAAAAGTATATTGAATCGAAATGAAATAAAATTGTTGCATAGTTTCAAGGGGCAATTAAAATGATTTTTCCTAAAAGGAAGGATTGAAGTCCCTGCATGGTATATCTTCTAGTCCAGACGAGTTTTAGTCGAATAAAAATTGTTCTCGCTGAGGAACTATTAAAAATAGTAGGTAACTCCGCAATTTGGAGGCCTACCCTTTATAAATAGGGATTTAAATTTTAATTAAATAAAAGACTATTTTAATTCAAAACGTTGTAAAAAAGGCAAATTGTAAACTTTGAAGAAATTTGAGGGATGTTTACTAGGAGGGTTTTAACGATTTTTAAAGAGAAAACGTGATTTTTATTTGAATCGAAATGTTGTAAAAAAGTAAATTCTAAAAATGTGAAGGAATGTCATTTGACCAAAAACATCAGGTCTATTATTTTATTTGTTTATTTTGCAAAAGCAACTTAATTTAATTCAAAACGTTGTAAAAACGAAATTCTAAATATTAAAATTTAAAAAAAAATTTGAAACGCCAGCACCGTTTAGATGATTCTTTTGATGTCGTGGCAAATTCTGACCCCAAAAAAACCACAACCAGATTTATAGTAGAGTTGTTAATAAGCGTTGACCCTTTTAAGCCCTGAAGAATCAAGAGAGAATATACTTTAAAAATTTGATTTTTAAAAGAATTAAATGATTTCCAATAATTTTCCATTATATTCTATCAGTATGTCTCCAAAAGAAAATATTTTAAATAGGAACGAAATCTCATTACAACCAAAATGTCTTTTGTAATGAAAATTCGTCCCTTGAAAGAGGCCACCTTTTTTTCTTACGTGCTAAACAAAATTAAATATTTTATTAAATGTTAGGTCTATAGTTTTTCAATAATTATATGAATTTATTTTATCTCTTTTGAAAATCTTGTTTGAGGATCGAAGAAAATACCCATCGTAGTTTCGGTGAATTGTCAAGAGGAAAAATATTAATTTACATGTGACTTGAGCATGCGCTAAATTGATCCAAATCGAAAAGCTTCGTGTTTTGCGTCAATTATCATAAAAAGTATTTTACTAATTTATTTTATTTTTAGTATTAATTTCTCTTCCCGCCAAACATGATAGTCAGTTTTATTGAAATTTAAACATTTAAATTGTGTTGCTGGTCTCTGAGTAAGTGGATATACTTTTGAATACGACATTAAATTAACATTTAATTTTATTTTTGAGAATAATAAATGAAGATTTGAAATATTAAATTTGGTATGATTAAATACCAGCGAGTATGGAAACGAGTGTTCTGGTCTCATCCATCCTGCTGATGCTGTCGAATAACAGCAAAACTTCATCCGGGAGGAACTTCTCTTTTGTTATCCGAGAGGGAATTGATAAGCATTTCAACACACATTCTCCGACCTGTATTTTATATTCAGAAGCTGATCCCTATCCGTATATAAATGAATTCTTTACTTCAGTTTCTAATCATTTATCAGAAATTGTAATCAATAACTGTTCGGAATACAATGATTTTGAGAATCTTATTGGTTTCAATTTCGACTATTTCAATCATACTAAACCTAATAATTATACTGGTGATACTGTACATTTACCAAGCAATAATTTTCTATTCTATTTTGATAAATCTGATAATGTCGGTATCAATTTTTGCGAGGAATTTCTCAAAAGAATTTGCCTTTCGAAGGCATGTTCTGGATGGTTTTCCGAAGTTTAATTGTATGTGAATACACGTCGCCAATTGGAACTATCGTTTCTGAATTATGGGTGAAAAACCCCTGGTCAGACCAAAGTGGAAGACGTATTCATGATGCATCTTCTGCTTATTTCAACAGAAAGCCGAATATTCATGGAAAAATTTTACAATTATTAATTAAACCTGTTTATGTATCAACTAAAACTTGTAACATTTATGATACAATTTTGGAAAAATTTAATGCCAGTAAATCAATTCTTAATTATACTACTTTGGAATCTAATTATACAGATTTTTATATTGAAATTCCAGAAAAGCCAATTTTGATTGTGGGATTTAAAAATTATTGGTCTCAATCACTTTGTATTGTTGTGCACAAAGGGAAATTTCACCCAGATTGGCAGGCGTTGTTCTGGTGTTTCGAATGGGATCTCTGGCTAAGTTTGTTCGGTGTGTGGGTCGTTTGTAGTCTCATCTGGCACAGAGTCCACAAGAGAAGACAAACTCTGCTCAAGTCCCTCTCCGAAATGCTCCAAATTTTCCTGACTTCACCCACACATTGGTTTCATTCTCCTACGAGGAACAGGTCTAGGATTCTCACAGGGATGCTGGCACTCATCTCAGTGATCTTCATTTCCAGTCTGCTTCAGTCTAAGTTATATTTCAATTTGCGAAATCCTGGACGATTCCCGCCCGTTGACAGTTTAAAGGAATTAGGTGAGGCAGGGTTGACCCTATCTTGCGAAGATCCTGACACTTGTTTTTTTATGGAAAACTACGAAACGTTAAAAGGAAGAGTGAATATTGATTACGAAACAGCGAAAAATCTAAAAGATGTTTATTTGAATTCAAGAATCGCTGTGGTATGGAATTGCGAAGAAGGACAGACCAGCATAAACACCATTGAACCTATCACTGGTACGAATTTACATATTATGAAGGAACGTGTGGGGGCGTTTCCTATGGTCTATGATGACGTCTCACCATACCCTCAAGTGATAGATAAAATCCTATCTAGCTATTACGAGAGTGGGATTGCTCAATGGCTGGACCACATGGACCACTGGAAAAACATTTTCAAAATATGGACCTACGAAGAGAGAAAACAGCCTCATCAGCCTTTAACAATAAAAAGTTTACAAATCGGATTTTATATCCTATTTTGGGGGCAACTTGTTGCTATTTTGATTTTTTTAAATGAAATATTTTATTTTTATTGGTATCATAAGTAATCTTAATTTTTTGATAATTATTCTATGATAAGGCTGTTAAGTTATTTCATTTAAAATTAAACAAAGGACCAATGTAAAGTGTGAAAAATTGGTTATTTTGTTTTCTTAAAATTCCCCTAATGGTTTTTTCTGATCAAACTGTATTATAATCGTGGTGATATAACTTTTTGACTCCTAGGCCGCTTGTAGAAGGTACTATAGTGTTTTTGTTTTTGCATGGTAAGAGTGAATTCTACAAAAGACGTCTCAAAGCGTCCATGCTTTAAGGTAGTGTGTGACTTTTACACTACCTAAAACTTTAACCCTCCTCTTCAGCCTTTATTCTTCCCACGGAACCGCCACTAAGCATTAATTACTTCGTGGGAAGAAGCCCTCATCTTAATGCTCTTCGTCTCTGCAAGTACTATAGTGTTAAAAGTGTAGTAATGTTTAAAGTGTTAATAATACTACTAATTATTATTACTCAAAATGCGGTCATCTTGCTGGCCAGAAGGGCTATTTTTGTGAAATCTACCAATAATTTTATATTTTTAAAATTTTCTTTACATTATATAAGTATATAAATGTAGATATAGGTAGATAGATAGACCTGGGAGTCAGGCGAGGCGTATCCTGAGTTCAGGCAGAGTGCCCTATCATTTGTGGAAAATTGAAAAAATATTGTTTTTGAAACATTTCTTTGAGATTTTATTAAGGCTAAACAAATAAACACTACTATTTGTTTGGTCCATAATTATTATCAGGCGTTCTTTGGTGTCTTATTTTTTTTTAATAAAAATTTACAATATTTTATAAATTTATTAATAAAAATATTCTTCTATTTTTAGGTTTTAAAAATGCGTGTCGTCATTTAAAAATGTTATTATTGAGTTTTTATTGTTTCCTTTTTTATACAAAATATTGTTTAAAAACGCCTGATAATTATGCACCATCCCCTTTGTTTTTTAAAATAATTGAATTTATCAATACAAAGCTTGTATGTATAAATTTCTTTTACATAGACGTGAGTGTGATTGTAGTAATTACTCTATTCTTAATTTATAATTTGTAAAATGATTTATAAAATAAACCATTGATGTGCTTAAGTTTCTTTATTAGTTCTACATCAGCGTCTCTATTTATTATCTTTTATTTTAATTCTCTTGCTATATTTTAACCAACCTTAGTTTCTAATGAAGGTTGAAGGTAATTATTGTTCATGGCGATCCTAATCGATCAGCCAGTATTGCAATCATATTTTTTATATTTTAAGGAGGTCCTTTTGTCGCCAATTTTAAATAAAAAATATTAGATTATAACTATAACTTAATTTTTTATAATAGTTTACTATAAGTCTCTATCTATCCTTTGGTAAAGTTTCAATCACACATTAGGGTGCAAATTTTTGAAAATAACATTTTCTCAGAGTCTTATGGAAAATTAAGATCTTGACACTTTCTCTGTTGAATAGATAAAGTTAAAAAAAAGTAAACATTCGCTTTTTGAAACATGCAGGTTTCTTTTTTTGCAATAAAATATAACATTGACCGTCAAATTTACTGAGATATTTACTTTAAAAAATCACATAAATGTTGTTTGGATGTAAACATAAAGAGTAGAAATACAACGTATTGCCATATCATATAAGAGCTATTATCAGCTGATTTGAATAAATCAAACTAACTTTTGTATTTAATTTGTTAAGTCAATTGACTTAACATAATTATTTAATTAATTAATTGTTTTTATTTCGACTTTCATACTATTTATTTTTTAATTCTATTATTTTTCATTTGTATTTTAACTTATTTTATTAAATATTAGATACTACACTTATTTTGACTCAACTGGAGCAAAAGGACCTCCTTAAATAATTATTTATATTTTCTTTATTTATTACTATTTTATTTGAAATGTAACATCAGTTCAGATTCAAAAGTTAAATATTTAACGCAAAATAAGAAATATTATAATCGTGCGAAAGCAAATAAGAGAAAGAAGGCTGAGTGAGGATCAAACTCCCAACCTTAAAATTTGGAGACTTACGTGGGTGCTGCCTGCCTACTGCGGGCTACAATGGCCTTGGCATTTTGACACAACATTTAGTAGTAAGTACTATCCGAGGTACTATCTATTGGACAAAATTTTCAAAAAAAAAAATTTCAAATTTTACTAATTATTCAAAATTTGTGATGGTGCAAAGGAAAAGGGCCCTTATCTTCAAGAAGGGCAAAAATATGAAACATAATTTAAATAAACATATAATATACCTACATATATAAATATTCCAAAATTAATAACTCATACACTTGGAATTTGCAAAAGACCCCATTTGAAATGGACTTTATTTAAGGGGGTTCGGGACTGTTTATCATTTTTATAAGAAAACTCTCAAATTTTCACTATCGAATCATTGATGTATTAAATATTTATTACGAACTTGAAGTTGATCGTCTGTCCCATTTCCGAGAAATAAATTATTGAAAATTGTCCTTTTAACATGGAAGTAAATGGACTGAGCTTTCTAAAAAATGTACTTTTTTCGATGTTCAGTTATTAGGGGTTTTTTGTAGACCGAAATGCCATGGTTTCGCCCAATTTTTTTAACTAAAATAGTTTCAGCCGTTTTTGAGATTTTTCGAAAAAAAGAAGAAAAAAAAAACACTTTTTTCATGCACGATTACAATATTTGACCGTGGTGGTAAAGTATAAAGTGAAAACATTCTCAAGACTAAGTAATCTCTCCTCAAATTTACAGTTAGTCATAAGAATTATTGCACAGAGTTGTCTTTTTAATAAATTTAAATACAGTGGAAATCGTTTAAAGCGAAAATGGTTAACACGAAATAATAATGCGGTCCCGACAAAATACTAGGTTCATACATTTTTTTTCCTTTAACACGAAACAAAAATCGCTTAACACGAATAGATTTCGCTTCTCGGAATAACAAAATATGTTATTTTCCAAAATATCAATAAATTTTTATTTGTTGATACAATTTTTATTTGTTTTTATAAAAAAATAATTTTAATTACATATGGTACATATATTAAAGTTAATTAAGTTTTTATTAATATTTTTATTCGTTTTATTGTTTTTTATTAAATGCATAGAAACATGTATTATTTTGAAATGTAGTGTATCCAATATGATGTAATCTAATAAATTTTATTTTTGTGAGTATACATATTTTTTTACTTTCGCATTTATATTCCATAGAATATATTATAGTAATGTGAAGTATTGCGATGGCCTGTATAGTTTTTGTATGTTTAACACGAAATTCTTTTAACACGAAGAAATATTTCGGTCCTCTCAGTTTCGTATTAAACCAATTATTTTACATGAATTTATGCATACATTGTTATTGAGCTTCGATTCCGGAGATTACTTCTCCACCATCGAGTGTCCTTGATCATCTTTTAGTCCTTGTTTTTAATAAGAGGAAAAAACTAATTAAAGAAAAAAACCTCTTTTCCGATAATTATTTCAATTCCATTATCTGTCCCGTTCAATCGAGACCCGTAGTCTCCCTCCTCTCAGTTTCGTATTAAGCAATTTTCACTGTATTTTAAAACAGAAGAATTTTATATTTGGACTTAATTATCTTGAAATTAATTCAATTATTTAATTTAAATATATAATTCATATTTGTAACTAAGCTATTAGCAGACTTTAAAATAAGTAAACTCAATTAATTAATAAAGTGAATAAAAGGACTATAACTTCTATACAAATTATACCATTTTCTACAAATTTATACAGATCAATAATTCAACTTTTATGAATTGAATGATACATTTTTTAATAGATTTGCAGCCAACAGAATATAATAAAAGCACTAGTGTAGAATTCCAACTCTATTTTTGAAATCGTTTTTGTGTAAATGTTTTTTATAATGAGAAAAAATTTATCTCAATATTCTTTTTATTAGTATTATTATCAAAACAAAGATTTTTTATTCGAAATTAACCTCATTATTAACAATTTTTTTATTAAAAAATTTAGTAGGCGGACTTTGTCACTCTGCAGAAATACAAAAGATTTTTCGAAGATCAACCAGATACATAAGCTGTCCCGAACTCCCTTAATCACTATGACAGAACAGCATACCTTTCAAGAATATTAAATAAACTGATGAAGCCTTCCACAGAACTTTTTCATGCACCTACTCTCTTCCTCTTATATTTAATATTTAACATTTTCCTTATTTTTTCTAATATTCGGTTCATTGTTCAAATAATTCATTCTTCATCAATCATTTTTGTAATTATTTGGTCGTCTCTTGAAAACACCTCTCGATGAGGTTATTCGGTTTGATTTTAATTTTAATTAATTTTAAATAAAATGTTTTTATAAATTTTCTTTTTAAATATCCCTTAAATTTATATTTTCAAGTATGGAGCGGTCCATAAATTACATCACACGAATTTGAAGATTCTTATCGCATTTTCATCGAGATCCCTCCTGTATTGTGACGTCACACCATCACTTTTATAACCTATAATTTAATCATTTTAGATTGTATGTTTGAAAAAATTTTAATTTTTTAATTTGTCTTTTGTGACATGACAATTTCTAAGATCCCCGGACCCCTTGTCATAAATCTGAGATGCCCCTCCCCCTTACTAGTGAACAATTTATGGAAGGCCCCTAAAGTAGAAACGATGTTAAAATTATAAATCAAATACATAATAAACATAGAAAACAGAAGTATAAAAATCAATAATTAATAAATTTCTCTTTAAATCATGATAGCTGATAGGAAAGAAAATAATTTTCCTTTATTGAAGCTTTTTTTATTAAAAAGCCAATAGTGGTAAGGAATTTATTGCATAGTATGTAAACATGACTCTTCATTTAATAAAAGTTAGTGTAACAATAAAAGAAGAACAAAACGAAATTTGATTTCTCTAGCGTTTTTCATTTGCCACTCTTAAACGTTTTATATTTATTAAAGAAGTTAGAGGAAAACAAGAGAAATAAATTACTCCATTAAATGAAGTATCATTTATTTTTTATTATTTATTTTCTTTATTAGAATAAATTTTATTAAGAAGTAAAATTATTTTTTTATTTTAGTTTTCTTTTTTTTATTTTGAATTATTTTTTACTAACAAAAAGAATTCAATCAACAAGATGAATACATTGGAATTATTCCCCCTTTTGTCAAAGATCTGAGTAATAATTCCACAAAGAGTACCTACCTTAGTGGAATTGTGTATAGATATATGAGATCTAAAAATGATTCAGCGGGATGGCAAATCGGGTTATCCTAAGCCTAATCCTTTCAATCCCTTGCTTCTTTTATATACTACTTATCAACAATCTTTTTTTGCTAAAAAGCCTAGAAAAACAATATTGATTCAATGAAAATACATCTTTAAATTGAAACAAAAAACTGACACGTTCTGATGTGGCCATCCACTTGACTTTACCATAAAACCTGGCCCTTCACTTATATTTAATATTTAATCAAATTATTTATAATCATGTAGGGGGGGTTATTTTTGCATTTTTAGATTACTGGGGGCGAACTGATTATGTATACAAAATTTGGTTGAGTTTGGTACAAGAGTCGATATTTTCATTTTTTGTCTCCCTCCCCCCCCCCCATTTTGGGCTGTTAAATTTTGTATTTTTGAGACTTCTGGAGGCCCATGTATTCAAAATTTGGTTGAGTTTGTTCAAATGGCCTAGATTTTTCATTTTTAACCCCCCACCCCACCCCTCCGCCCCCCTTAATTTTGGGTCGATATGCACCAAAATCTAATCAGCTTTTAATCTTAATGCACCAAAACTACGTGTGAAATTTGGTTTTGATATTTAGACTGGTTTTTGAGCTAGCTCGTCCACAAAAATTTGGTAACCCACGTACTAACAGAAATAACAGACTGACAACCAAACTAACAGACATTTTGACAAAACAATTATTATCTCGAAAAATGTACTTTTTTTCGATGTTCAGTTATTAGGCTTTTTGTAGGCCATGGTTTCGCCCAATTTTTTTAACTAAAATAGTTTCAGCCGTTTTTGAGATTTTTCGAAAAAAAGAAGCAAAAAAAAAAAACTTTTTTCTTGCACGATTACAATATTTGACCGTGGTGGTAAAGTATAAAGTGAAAACATTCTCAAGACTAAGTAATCTCTCCTCAAATTTACAGCTAGTCGTAAGAATTATTGCACAGAGTTGTCTTTTTAATAAATTTAAATACAGTGGAAATCGTTTAAAGCGAAAATGGTTAACACGAAATAATAATGCGGCCCGACAAAATACTAGGTTCATACATTTTTTTCCTTTTTAACACGAAACAAAAATCGGCTTAACACGAACAGATTTCGCTTCTCGGAATAACAAATATGTTATTTTCCAAAATATCAATAAATTTTATTTGTTGATACAATTTTTATTTGTTTTTATAAAAAAATAATTTTAATTACATATGGTACATATATTAAATTTAATTAAGTTTTTATTAGTATTTTTTATTCGTTTTATTGTTTTTTATTAAATGAATAGAAACATACAATATGTATGTACAAAATGTATTATTTTGAAATGTAGTGTATCCAATATGATGTAATCTAATAAATTTTATTTTGGTGAGTATACATATTTTTTTACTTTCGCATTTATATTCTATAGAATATATTATAGTAATGTGAAGTATAGCGATGGCCTGTATAGTTTTTTGTATGTTTAACACGAAATTCTTTTAGCACGAAGAAATATTTCGGTCCTCTCAGTTTCGTATTAAGCAATTTTCACTGTATTTTAAAACAGAAGAATTTTATATTTTGACTTAATTATCTTGAAATCAATTCAATTATTTAATTTAAATATATAATTCATATTTGTAATAAGCTATTAGTGAATTTTAAAATAAATGAACTAATTAATTAATAAAGTGAAAAATATCTTTTTTTTTTTTTTTTGTTTTAACTTTTTATCAAAATATCAAAAAATCATTGAAAAAAAATGATATTTTCTACAATAAGTTTTTAAACTAGAGTGTCCAAAATCTAACCAGTATTTGGCATTGGAAATATAAATATTTTGACACCTGGACCTAAATCTTCTACCACTTAACCATTTTGTGTGCTTCGTGCGGAAAAATCTAGACAGACAGATACAAAATCCAGCACAGAGAAAGAAAAATCATGGTTGAAAATAATTATTCTGAATGTTTCAGACATTTTTAAACCCAATGAAAAAAAATCCAGTGAATTTAATACTAGGGCGACTTTCAAGTATAGCATAAATTAGGAATAGAAATTTAGAGAATCGACAATACTCTAGGGTCTGAGATAATTGAAATATTCTTAGTTGGCTGGTTAATGGTAAATCGACATGCTAAATATCGATAAATAAACATCATCGTTAATATAAATATTAAGAACCCACGATGTAAAATTGCTAATTTGATCTTTTTTCTTTAATAATGAGTATATAATTTTAATTTACTTTTTCTCAAGTGTAATTATGTTGAATAATTGTTTATTTATTTAAAAATTGATCTTAACATAATCAAGTTATATAATTCAAATCTATTGAGTTCAATACATAGAATAAGTGCAAATCTAGCCTCTGTTCAATTATTTTTTCACCCCTAAATACTGAAAACAGAAAAAAGAGGAAATATGACTAAAAATAGAATTGCATGACTGCGACTTTAATCGACCTCAATGAGGTTTGTGTGTGTGTTTTTTTCATGTTCATTACTCACATTAATATTCGTTTTCTTTGTTCTTGTTTGAATTCCAAACTTCGCGTGATTACTGTGTTTAGATAATTCACTTATGGTTAGAGCTTTCTAAATAATCATTCACAGGATTTGTCTCAAAATATAGGAAACCACTATGGCAAACAAGGTGTCATCTACTGGGGAACCAATTCGACACTACGGACTAAACTAGTTCGCGAACTTCCGGAATCTCGTGAAACGCTCCACCTGCGTGTATAGAGACACTGGGCTGCCTCGACCTGAGCTATTTTTGTGTTATCGTGTTGGGCATTAATTGCCCGACTATAGGAGGGTTTGGGTGATAAGGCCTTCCTGATGTTATCAGTCAAAGAAAAGAATCGGTCGATAACTAACTCCACTAACTCTATCTTAGATTGTGTATACGAATGTTGGTGAATATTATGTATACGAGTGTTATCATTCATTTTTTTCTACTTATCTAAGCTTATTTTTATCAATCGAATAAATCTCCAACTAATAATTTCTTATTATTTGATCCAGTAGCCACTAATCTAGTTTGATAATCAAGATAAATCTATGACAAAATTGAATACAGTATAATGTTATTTTTCGATGAAAACTGCAACCATAAAAAATAATATTTTATATGAAGAATAATGTTTCTGTGTCTTTGTTTTAATAGCCTATATACAGGGGTGACCATCCCTTCTAGCTTCATGACCTACCCTCCAACCCCACCCCCAGTTTCATAAAAAGTAACCCCCACTAACTTCACCTAGAAGGAGTATATTCGCGGAAATCCAGTTTTATAGATCAACTGAACCTCTAAATTAAAAAGGCATATTTTTGATTGATTATTATAATGTCTATTATATGTGTGTGTTTGTCGAATCTGAAAATACATAAAACATATACACATAAGACAATGCATTTCAAATAGAAAGAAAACCCTCTAAACTTAGTAGGTATTAGAGCAGAACTTAAGTATCTCTATATTATACCGCCTAATGGACACACAGAATACTAAACATCATTAGATCAACCACACACCTTTCTATTCTATTCATTCCTAATATTTATCTTAACAGAAAAATAAACATTTTTGAATCCTTTTTGAGATTATCAAAAAGAGGATACTGCGATGTCCCTCGGTGGTCGGGTATAAATGGATGGTGGACGTGATGGATCCCTAAAGAAGAGAGAGACATCCTAACACGATCAGGAAAGACAAAAGATCGAGTATTACTTACAATAATGTACCATACAGCCACCCATCACACCATCCATTTTACTCAGCATTCACATCCTCTTCCTTCATGTCGAATTAGATAGACGCCTGTATACAGGAGTTGCATAGGCAAGAGATTGGTTATCGAGGTATTAATGGTCACTGAAAACCCTATTCTTATAATTTAACTAATTATATTTAATGAAAAATAAAATATTTAATTTACTCCAATATCTTGACAATTTATTTTAACGTTAAAATTTAATTTATCTTAAGATAGGAAAAGAAAAGAATAATATTTTTTGAATTTAAAATGAAAAACAAATTGAAATGAAATTTAATTATTTCATTTAGAATCAAAATTGAATGTATTTTTAGTTAAATTTAGTAAAAATTTAAAAACATACTATTTTCTATATTCTACATATTAAAGGGGTAATGATGAGAACCTGTTTCTGAAAGAGGAAAAAAAGACATCCTATGTTCTAAGGCGTCATTCTAATGACCTTTAATTATCTAAATAACTAACTAAATCCCTATTTATTTAATCTGAATAATGTTTCTAGTAAATTGAACTTTTTTGAATAAAAAATAGGAAATCATTCTATAGACCTAAAGAAACAATTAATTGAATAATATCTGCGCCTAACATGAGTGAGAATACATACATTCGTCGAAATATAAGAAGAAATTTCGAATACTCCCAGAGGAAAATCGTTTTACTCTATGATAAATAATTTATCGAAATTTTCCGAAATTTAAACCTTATGGTGGCTAATCAGCTGGCCGGCTGCCCTCCTAGGAAACTCCCTAACTACGCCAATGATTCAATCGTTGTGTTATTGGTTGTAAAGTTGTATTTTAGATCGAAAAACCCTATAATTTTAATTTTATCAATATTACCGGCCTTGTCCCAAAACCACGAAAATCAAATATATAATATTTTAGCAAAAATTGATACATTTTTATGACTCGGTACGCTTCCCCGAATTTTAGTGACTTTTGCACTTTTTTATAAGTGAGCGGTTTGAGCTAGTAAGTTGTAACTTAGCAGATATAATATTAATACGAATATGTGTTCTAAATTTTATCTCATTAGTATTTGGAAACCATTAGATACCTTCATTTATAACAATTCATTTCTGATTTACTGCATTTTGTAAGCGCAACTTTTGAAGCTAGGGATCTAATCAATTATTCAATTTGGAATATAAATATTTGGGCACCAAAAAATCCTTTCTAACTTCTTTCGTAATTAAATTATCACAGATATCGAAGAAGAAAATGTTTGAAAATGAATTTTCTTCACGTTTCAGACATTTTTGTATTTAATAAGAGAAAATAAATTAAATCATAGAAAATCATGATTATTTTACTAGTTTCGATATTTCTAAACACGGAAAGCAAAAAAAAAATTTGAGAGTGATTTCAAACAGAGCCTCCTAAATTTATCGTGTCATAAAATTTTTAAATAAAATACATTTAAGAAAACAGATCTCTTTGAATATAATATAATATATAACAAGCCTGGGCAACCTAAATCGCAGCTCGAGTCGTAATGACAACCTAAAAATTTCCAAGGGCAGCTCACAAATAAAAATAATTTTAATATTTTTTAATATTTTTTTCGAGATCTGACTTTACAGCGGATTTTCTATTTAGTGATTTTTATTATACGTGAATTTAAAGGTACACTTAAAGTGTTCAATCAGTGTAAATGTGTAAAAAATACTACAACGAAATACCAAAAAAAACATGCATTGAATGACCCAACAACAAAATGAACTTATTTGTATGGTAATAACCATAATTAAAAATAGTTTTAACTATCAAAATTATTAGTGTTTTTTATTTTTTATTTTAGTGATATTCAAAAACATAAAGTTTTAATATTTAACGCCTAATGATGCAACCCGCATTTCAAAGCGTTCGATACGAATGCATAACCTAGAACACACTGGCGAATTAATTTAATGCGATTTAAAATAGATTCTGAAATACCTGATTAAAAAAACACACACACAATTCGTACGTCATGTATGACCGCGGGCCGCATGTAAAGTCGCCGAAGGACGCATGCGGCCCGCGGACCGCGGTTGGCCAGCCCTGATATATAACATAAATATTAATTATAGATAAATCAGATCAAGAAACATTTATTGTTTTACATCAGGAAATACATCGAATAGAACCAAGATTTATTCTTAAAGTAGAAAATTTTCAGTTAATTTAGTAATTAGATAAGAATCCGTGTTCACGCAAATTTAGCACTGCCGGAACGCCGAAATTCCGGGTGGCCTTGGGAATCAGGGGAAATATATGTTCCCAAAAACAGAGCCGGGTCGGGATAGAAATTTATAACTTTTTTATATGTAAACCAATTTAAGATTCGGGAATGCTAATCAATATAAAATTTTAAACTTGACGCTCATATGTTTTTCCGCGCGTTGATACTAGATAGCGGTATCCCTCAGTCATTCAAGTTTGAGAAGTTATTCCCCGCAAATTGAATATCCATCCATTATCAATTAAAAACATTTGTCATGTTAAGAACAGAAGACTGTCTAAATTCACTTATCCACGACAATTCAGAAAATAATCGTAAAGCTTGTTCTGATACCAATCAGAAAATTATGTAAAAATAAACTGATGTAACCATTCACATGCCTTTACCATACACCTGGCACTTCTTATATTTAATATTTAATAAAATAATTTATAATTATTTACGAAAGAATCCCCAGCCCACACTTAATTTCGACCCATTAGCAATTAATAAAATCTCCTTTTAATTATGAGACTATTCAATTAAAAATATTAGTTTTCTTTGATTTTGTCCCCGCCCCCCCCCATCTTCTTTTGGGTCATTATCAATTTCACATAGTGAGTTATTTTCATAGGATCGTACAGGGGGCGTATGCAAAATTTCGTACAAGTCGATCAAAGGTTCTAGGACTTTTGTTGATATTTTTTGACCCCAACCCAATTTTGTCCCTCTAAAAATATAGTAAGTCTCTTTTTTTATTATAGGTTCAGTTTATAGTAAATTTCAATTTTCTTAGTTTTTTTAGTTTGAAAATTTTATAATTTTAATCTTTTAATTCCGATCGGTTCGATTTCAACCAAAATCTAATGAGCTCTTAATCCCAATGCACCAAAGCTACATATGAAATTTCATTTTGATATTCACACTAGTTTTTGAGCCAGAGTGTACACAAAATTTGCTAACGTACTAACAGATATTTTAACAAAATCATTAATATCTGATAAAATATAATTTTTTTGATGTTCAATCATCCCAATCAAATAAGTTTTTCAATTATTTTTCCTAGATTAAATTGTAGGAAAGATATTTAATTGTTTTATTTTTTCAAACACATTTCATTGATTAAAATTTAATTTTTCTTGTTTTTATAGTTACAAAATTATTTACAATACTCTTAATATCTAGACTTTGGCATGTACCATTTTCAATAGCAATTAATACTAAGCTAACAAGCCTTGACTGTAACATACTTGTTCTTAAATATGTTTTAATTAGACTTAATTTTGAAAAATGAACGCTCTCCGCTTGCTATCCTAACAAGCAGGGGTCTATCAGAGAGGGGGACAAGAATTGCCTTACAATTTTAGGGGCCTCTCATAATAACTGAATTTGTTAAAGCTAAAGCGCGCAAAGTTTCTGGGAAATAAATAAATGTTATAATTTAATAAATATAAAATATAATTGCTTTTATTTTCTTGTTCAGAGATAGAGTTTTAAATTTTGAAGGCCCTCAAATATCCAATAATATCAAATGTATTATCAAATGTATTAGGTGACTCTTTGCCCTGGGCCTCACATTTTCTCTGAAAATCCCTGCAAACAGGCATAGTTAATAATATTCTTAAAAGAATAACAAAATTTGGAAAGATTAAATTATTTGACACAATGAAGAATATCAATAGAATTAAATATTTTAGAAGATTTAATAGCAAAATATTTTGAAATATTATCTCACCCGGAGATAATTTGTAATTTCAGTCTCGATAAATTGACAAAGATCATCAAAAAGTTTATATGGAAATTGTATTTTAATGCATAGATTTATATTGAACTAGCAGTATGTGTATCCCCTGGTCCAGTGGCGTAACAACGGGGGGGGGGGGATCATTTATTCCGAAAAACAGTAGAGTATTTTGTAGAAGCGTAGTTAGGTAGTGACTATTCGTGTTATATATAATTATTTTTCCTTAAAAATTTTGATGAATATATAAAAAGAGGAGTCCATATCAGAACTTTCCGTTCTTTATCTAAAATTTTGAGATTAGTAAAGTCAGAATTGTGCCCCAGGTTAGTTGAATAGCTAGTTACTAGCATGGTACATTCAGAATTTTGGTTCTAAATGAATATTTATGCTTCTAAATTCTAAATTTAAAATATTGACTATTCGAAACGTTTGAAATTTTAATAAACGTTGGAAGATTGTTTTTTATAAAAGATTTGTATTTATTTATATAGATATATATTTATTCGCATCAAGCAGATGACAACCTCAATCTTTTCAATAAAATTCAAAAAATGTTAAGTGTTATATTCACCTTGAATAATTGTAACAGCCCATCCTGAAGATCTAGAAGTCATCTCTCGGTTCTCGTAGATTGTTGTCTCTAGAAACATCTCGAAAACAGAAATTATTCGGTTTATTATCAAGCTCCTGTGGTGGCGTTTTTTTTCAGCTTGATTTTATGAAGTACAATACCCCTGACGTTTGGGGTCTTCAATTTTCAATAGGGGGTGTTGTTTTTTTTAAGTGTGACCAGATTGGGAGTTTATAGAGTTATGGCGTCCGGGTGAGCTTACTTTGTGAAGATAAATCCGCCCTCTGAAGATTCATCCGCCTTTGATCCTTTTGACCAGTTGATGCATCCAATAATGGTTGAAGGGAATGCTATCCTATCTGAATTGTACTGTTACGCTTAAGTGATACGTTGAAGGATCTCCGAAAGTTCTTCACCGATTTCTTTGAAATTTTCACACAATATTCCATTCAAAAACTCGAGTGTTTTTATAGATATCACACCTGTGGCATGTAAAAAATATTTTTTCGAGGAAACAATGCCAGCGCCTCTCTGGGGGATAAAAGAAAACAAACAAGATGGCCGATAATAGCTTTTTGCAAATCTTTCATCTGTCAATATTATTTTTGGTTAAGGGAACAATTTTGACAAGTAATATATAATTCATTTACTGTTTTAATACCTATTTTATAATTATTTGCATTTTCAATTTATTTTCAAAACTATTATTATTTGAAGCATAAGAATAAGTCACAGCAACGCGTGGTCGGGTCAGCTAGTATCTATATAAATGTTAACCATAAAACGAGACGCTCCCAGTCAGGGGCTAGGTTAGCCCCGGGCGTCAGCTAGTTTCTAATAAAAATCTCAATTTGAAAAAAATAGTCCAAAAAAATAATTATACTGAAGCAAAAATTTAGAAAAGTTTATTAAAGTAAAAATTTTATGATGAATTGATGAAAAGGCCAAAATGAATACCAGATATTTCGAATAAAACAATTTACTAGGATGTCATTTTAATCCTTCTTAAAAATTACTAATTTAATCATTTGAAATTTTAATTACGATATGCATTGAAAAAAGAAAAAATTGAATCATTTTTAATATGAATTTATCAAATGTAAATGCGAAAAGCTTATTCTAAAAATTTATGAAAAACATTTTTAAATTTAAAAAGTTAAATTTAATTGTATTTATTTTGTTTTTATTAATAAAATCTCTAATCTAAAATTAAAAGTTGTAGTGTGAAGGCTGAAAGAAAAAACATCCTATTGCATTCCCTAATTTTTTTAAGTATTTGATACCTAGATAATGAATTAAACGCCATGCTTGTAAAAAAAGATTTTGTACTTAAATTGAATGCGAAGCTATGATGTGCAGATTCAAGTGATGAGTAGAATGAAGCTGAGAAGAGAAGAAGAAGACATGAAGGAGGGATGGACAAAACACCATAAAAAATAAAACGAAAAAAATCTCTATTAAAAATTGAAAAATTATGTAAAATTTTCAAACTAGATTATTTAATAAATATAGTATGTTTTAAAGAAAAATAATGATTAATTCCTTTAAATTTACCTATAAATTATAAAATGCCTATGTGATATGGCCAACTCATGGCATTACCATTCACCTTCCCTCTCATTCTGGTCATTTTAGGAAGTTGATTTTTGAAATTATAGTTCCCTAAGGCCTTAAAAGCTGACTGTGCAAAATTTGATCCAAATTAGACAAATGGTTCAGATTAAAAAAAAACTCCCTCACCCCGTCAATTTTTGGTACGAATTTTACCAAAATCTAGTCACTTCTTAGCATTGGAAATATAAATATTTTAGCATAAGAACGAACTTTCTACGAATTTTTGTTCTTCAGTCAACGTGGATTTGAATACAGACGGACAGACAGAGAGTTTAATCCGTTTCTTTAGTAAAAAATAATAAAAAAATCGAACAGGTGAGTTTTGAATTAACATTTAATAAATTAATTAATCCAAGTAAACTGCAATTATATTACCGAATCTGAAAAAGTTTCACTTTTTGTTCAATTTGATTTATATTTGGTCAAAACCTTCGAAAAACGGTGCTTTTTGCCTATTTTAAAGTCGTATTGATTCTGAAAAGTAATACTTGAAATCAAAATATTTATTTTTATTTATTGAAAAAAAAACTTGGTCGATCATTTCCAAAATTACACGAGTTTTTATCTTAATCAGAATTCGATTTATGATAATAATAATTAAAAAAACAAAACTATAACCACATTTTCATGTTTTTTTCTCATTCAAAAAATATAGTTGTAGGTACATAGTTTGTTTGTTTTTACTATAAATCATATTCTCATTGAGCTAAAAACAAACGTTATATTGTAATCATTTAAATATCATATCATAGTTCATCATTTAAATTAATAAAACTAAATATTTTGATTTCATATATTGCTGTTCTAAATCAATACGCCTTTAATATAGGCAAGTGGTATTTTTAGGAGATTTAATCAAATGTATTTTTAGAACTAGAGCTGATATCGTCTATCCAATCCAATTTTCAAAACCAGCACTCCAAAAGCCTCAGGAAATAAGATTTTTTTATTATTTTGTTCGGTTTCATAATTATTATTATTAATATTTTTATTGAAAATTTCTAAATTGATCTAATGCTGTACTTCTTAAACTATGGGTTGCGACCTCATTTCGGGGTTTTATATAATTTTATTAATAAATTTAGCTTTAAGCAAATTAAAGATTTATTGAAATGCTCATTTACGGAATTTAAATAAAAAAAGAAACAATCGTTTTGGTCCAAGTTCCAAAGGCAAAAGGCCATTGCTAGAATAATAGAAATTAAGAAATTAATATCTAATGATCTGGAACAAGTCTGGACGTGTATTCGACATAGCTCGAAAGAAAGACAGATAATTCTATCAGTTTTAGTGATTTTTCTTGATCAAATTCTAATTAATAAATCGCTCACCAGTACATTTATTAATTAATAAAAAAAGTAAAAAAAATTTCAAGAATAGGTAGGCTAGAGGCGCCCTAGAAATTAATAATAAACTTAAATATAAGTTGTTAATTTATGCCTATATTATTACATCGATTTAAATCTAAATTAAGTCATTTAAAAAAAATATTTTTATCTGCATTTTGAATTTGAGTTGAACTCAATTCTCCGCATTCAAAAAATAATTTTATAATTTATAGGGATGTCCGAGGTTATGTGAATCCAAATTTTCTTAATATTAAACAAAATTTGGTCACACATATACACACATACACAGAGACAACAAAATAATTAATATCTCATAAAATATAAATTTTTCGATGGTAACTTAACAAGATTTTGTTGTAAGCCGAAAGGTCGTAAAAACAACACCATTTTCATACACAAGTAAATTAATTAACCATACCCTGTGTATAGTATAATAATATTTCTATTTGAATTAATTCTATTTAAGAGTATTAAAAATCATTTATCTAAATAAGCCGGTATGTAGTAGGAAATCACGTGGATTAAAAAATAGTTCATCGTAATATCTCACCGAAATGTTTGAGATTTAAAAAAAAAATAATGATATCCACTTAGTAAGAAGGATATATGGTTAATTTGGAGCTAATTAGATTGTGATATTTACCGGAAGAAAAGATGAGTTGAATATTTTATTCGAGCACTTGGACGCGTGGCTAGGGCACCGAATAGGTACTGACGTCTTGCTGAGGGCCTGCGGCGGGCCGGGAGTAACTAGGAAATTTTCGGGGGACTAGTACAGGGAGGGGGGAGAGAGGGCGCAAATGACCATGTCAAATTACACATATTTAAGACAATATTAATTAATTAGATTAAATAATCTACAAAACATTGAAATCATAATAAAACGTTTTGAAAATATATTTTAGACACCTACAATAATTTTTAAGCTACGTTAAGCTATTCTACTTGTCGAATATATTAATTTCAATAAAAATTGAAGGAAAATGGTGAAAACTTTTTCAAATCTTGGTACTCTGTATATTTTCCAATTATAATCGAGGGAAAAGTAAGCTAGCCAGTCTTAACTCCATGAAAATTATATCGATATAGTACAATTCTTAAAAGGGTAAGAAAATAACCCCCTCTGACATAATTAAAAATCGGATCTAATAGATGACACCCTTTTGTGATTTTCCTAGAAAATTTAAATCTATTTCTATCGGCAACTTGAACTCTCTCAAACTCAATTTGGAAGTCATTCCATTGCCTTACAAATTTTAAAGAAATTCAAGATTCGAAACACTTTTATTTAAACTATATATGGCTATTATATACCTATGTTTAAATTTAAAATCACTCTTCATTTAAAGATATTAATACCTATAATAAAATAATAATATTAAGTAAATATATTTTATTCAAGATAATCAAAAAATATATCTTTATTAAAATATTCACTCAACAGCGAAATAAAAACTATAAAAACGCATATGTGCCCTATATGGCCATATGAAAATAACTCACTATGTGAAATTGATAGTGATCAAAAAGAGGGTTGGGAGGGTTCAAAAATAATTTCAAACTAAAATCGAAGAAATCCTTATTAAGTGAACATCGAAAAAATGATTTATATTTTACGAGATAATTTTATAAAAATGTCTAGTAGGTACGTTTCCAAATTTGTGTACGCTATAGCTTAGAAAAATTAAGTAAGCGAAAAGAAACGCAGATATCACACTTAATGAAGTAGTCATATATATTTATTTGTTATTTATAATATTATTTGATTAATAAAACTATTTTTATTTTATGTTTCTTATTTATTATTATTTAAGTGCGGCCCGCGAAAATTCTAACGTTCTCAGTGCGGCCAATTTATGATAGACAAGCTAAATAAATTTAATTAACCAAGTTCATATTAATATGTTAGAGAACTAAAAGTTTGAATAAATAATAATTAATGAAATTTATAGAAATTTTATTTAAATAGTTGTTTTAATTTTTCCCCTTCAATTACAGAACAAGTTCTGAAAAACTCCATCACGAATTTTTGGCTTGGCTACTTCCTAAAAGGTATGTAATTGAAATCAATTTAAGGATAGTTGAAAAACGAAAAGTTGTGCACTCTGATGAGAATATTTCATTAAAAATGTCTAATTTAGCTGGTTTAGGCCAAACTATTCTACTAACAAACGCATAGGTACACCTAAGAATCAAAATTATTATGTAGATTTACAAAAGCTTAATTATAATTTATAGTTCACTTCTCTTAAAAAAAAATATTAAAAATAATCAAGTGGATATCCTAATGTTTGGTGTAGGTATCTAATTAATTAATGATGCTGATAATATTATATTATTGAATTATTATAAAAACTGGGTTTTCGCAGGAAATCATAAAATGATTTCAAAAAGATCACTATCTTATCAGTTGACAATATTTTTTCCGAACATCCATATAACTTCCTTAAATTAAATATATTAATTATAAATTTATATAATATTTTCAATTAAATAATACCTATAAAAAATGAATATTGAAATTTAATAAATATTCCAGAGTAAATTTTATTACCTATAGGTAGCATAGAAGAAAATGATATTTTTACTTTAACATACAGGGTAGATTTGGTTAATTAGAGATCGAATGGACTTGATGATACAAAAGCAAGTAATGTGATCTTTATGTCGAGAGGCTTAGGTTTCAATCACACCGTAAAACAGACCAAGATGACAAAGAAAACGATCTTATTTTATGGATTTCATCTATCTGAAGGTTCACAGAATATCTAATATAATAAAATAGCATTTCAATTAAAAATTTCAATTAATTAATCAATTAAGAATTTGTTTTCATAAAATTTCATTTTTAAATGATATTTGTGTGTTATTTACTTTTATCTTTTATATCAAATCATTTTTATTAGGATATTTGGAATGTAAAGGTTAGTTTATTTGAAGCCTAATTTGTAAAAACAATATTAACTAATTTTAAAAAATATGAAATTAATAGATAATATAAAACATTTATAATTAATTATTAGTAATTTAATTCAATTTTGAACGAAATCGATTCTGTACTTTTTGAGAAAATCGTCAAAAACCCCGAAAACCGTCTATGAAATGCCGTTTTAGAAATATTTTAAAATTTATCTCCATGTCACAATTCAATATTTCGTTTCATATGACTTTTTAATCTTTTTTCAAAGGCATCTCGTGCTTTCAAAAACATCGTTTTTTTGAACCTTTTGATGCTTTTTGACCGTTTTTTAAAAAAGTACTGAATCTATTTCGTTCAAAATTAAATTAAATTATTATTAATTGATTGTTTTATAAGATCTATTAATATCATATTTTTAAAAATTTCAACGGAGTTATTAGCGTTTTTCAAATTTAACTTCAAATAAACTATCCTTTAAAATACAAATTTCTCAATAATAATTATTTGCTATAAAATATAAATGAAAATAACAAACAGATATGAAATTTCAATAGATTTGAATCTAATGGGAAAAAATAAAACTATTTGCCATTTCTAGTTGATTCGCTCCCGGAAAGAAGAAATTGATTCTTTCCATGCAATTTCTTTTAAACTACAAAATTCTTAATCAAAATGCTATTTTGTTATATACTAGACATACTGTGAACCTTCAGATAGAGGAAATCGATAAAATAAGATTGTTTTCTTTCTCATTTATAATTCATTTGGTCAAGAGGCTGTAGTCCAAGAGCTGGTGACACATTTTGACTACGGATCTGACCCAAATAGAAATAATGCGTAATAGTACCGTCTATGATAGTTGTACAGGGAATGGCCAGTCTGGCTGGCTGTAGCAGGTGGACCAGGTACTGCGCATGGTGTGAGTGCGGTAAAAAATACATATGTGTTAAAAAATATTTTTGACCCACAATGAAATTATAAAAATTATAATTTATAGTCAATTATAAACATAATATATTCACTCCAGACCATTTAAGTGGTGGAACGTGGAACCAGACCACCCCAAAGTGTATTTTTACAACATGAAAAAAAATATTTGATGCTATTTTGCAGTACCTGGTTCACTACAACGAGCCAGACCGGCCATTCCCTGTACAACTATCATAGACGGTACTATTACGCATTATTTCTAGTTGGGTCAAATCCGTAGTCAAAATGTGTCACCAGCTCTTGGACTACTGGGTCGCAAGTCACCCGGCATCAGCGAGTCATTTGTTACGAGTTTCTAGCTGTTTACCATTTTCTTAAATTCTCTTTCAATTAATTTCGTTCAAAATTGGATATAATTATTAATAATCGATTGTTTTATAATATTTTAAAATTTCATATTTTTAAAAATTATTTCCAAGTAGTAACTAGCGTTTTTTTTAAATTAGACTTATAATAAACTGACCTTTAAAATGCAAATTTCTAAATAAATACTAAATAAATAAATAACAACTATTTGAAATAAAAGATAAAATAAAATATTTGATAGATATGAAATTTCAATAGATTTAAATGAATATATGATGAGGAAAAAATTAAACTCGTTTGCCATTTCTAGTCGACTTGCTGCCCCAGTGAATAAACTAAATGTTTTCATAACATTTTATTTAAACTACAAAATTCTTAATTGAAATGCTATTTTCTTATATTAGAATGATTACGTGTACCTTTTCATAGATTGAATCGATAAAATAAGATCGTCTTCTTTCTCATTTATAAGTCTTTTAATCTGTTAGATGGTGAGGTTGAGACACAAGCCTCTCGGCATAGGGGTAAGTACGTCATTTCATCAAGCCCGCATTCAATATACCCTAGTGAAATATCTTTTAATATATTTAAATGTGAGATTATTTAATATAATATAATAAATAAATAAAATAATTTAAATATCCTATTATATGTATTATATATAAACTATCCGCATAGGTTTGGCAACCATCAGCGGCCCAAGACTCAGAGGACAGTGGAAAGCTATTTCCATAATATTAGTATGTAATTGAAATTATTTTTTAATTTTTATGTTATTATAAAATCACAAGGTGTTGTGATTTTACTATTAGTGAAATTGATTAAATAAGATCGGTTTCTTTCTTAGAGTATCGAGAAGCTTCTCTCAAGACATTCGGTAGGGAAATTTCATATATTTAATTTTAAGGATTATTTTTATGATTATTATAAATTCACTGAAAATTACTGTTTCCGATCTATAGTTTTGAAATAAATTAATCTTTTCAGATATTCAAATTAAATATTCGTTTATAAATATATAAATACAGGGACTGGCGACAGGGCTCGCTCCACGGGCTCAAGACTCCGAAAACAATCATTTTATTTTATTAGTACTATCAAATAATTAATTCTATTATAATATAACTATAATGCCTTAGGAGTATATCATTAAAAAAAAATACTAAGAATTTTAAAGCATTAATTTATAAGATACTATTGAGTGTTTTATTACAAGATGGGAAATTCAATGGTAAAAAGTTATTATACATTGCAAATCTTTTGACTTTAATATTTTTCTAGACCCAGTGTTTCTCAAAGTGTGTTCTCGCGGAACCCTGGGGTTCCATGAAAACTCGCCAAGGGTTCCGCAAAAAAATTCACGGCAGGTGAAAAAATTCTAGCGTTCAAAGGGAAGCTGCAGTTTTGGATTATTTGTGTGAATCGCAGAGATCTCGAGTGTTTTCCAGCTATGAAGGACATTTTGGTAGAAGAGGGTATAGATCTAAATACCAGTCAAAATACCAAAATCGCTCATCACTTGGAATGTCTGAATAAATCAATCGAACAATATTTCACTGATGATAATTTCAAAAAACTGGAAAATAATTCCTGTGTGAAAAATCCTTTTGTTGTTAGTGAAAAGCTAGCCTCCTTTTTTACACCAGGATTATGAAAATTTTATCGAAAGGACTTCAGATTCTTCACTGCAGAGAGCCTATAAAATGATGGCTTTGGCAAAATTTTGGTATAGTTTTATTCATAGCTGACCCAGAAAGCTGTTTTAATTCTCTTTTACCATTTGCTACAACTGCTTGCTGAATTCTTAACTTACTTATTAACAAAAAAATAAGTAGCGCAATAAGCTGGATACAGAGTCGGATATGAGATTACAACTTTCATCAATAAGACCTGATATAAAGTATTTCTGTAAACACAAAAACAGTAACATTCGACGCATTGATGGCAATACCTATGAAAAGTTGATGTATTCGAAAATGTTTTTTTTTCTTTTACTTACGGAAGTTTTGATTTAGTTACTGTTTAATATAGATTTATATAGTGATTGTATAAATAAATAAAGTAAAAAAATATAAGACAATAAAAGTGGTTTTTCTTAACTAATTCATTCCATATACTACACTATATTTCAAAGTCAAAAATAAAATGTTCCCATAACAACGCTTTAACGCGCATCACAATATAATCGGGTTCCACGATTACTTTCCAAACTGAAAAGGTTCCACATTCGAAAAAGTTTGAGAAACACTGTTCTAGACTATAACTTTGATTTGTATTTGGCATCGTTGCAATGCCTTAGCTCTTAAGAAAAGGAGATCAATCTATCCACGTTTTTATTTTTTTTTAGTAATTTTCCTTAATAAGATTATAATGAAAGAATCGTTCATCCGAACATTTATTAAATAATTAAAAATGGTAGAATTTATTTACCCTAGGCTATTCTAGAAAAGGAACACTACTTTATTAATTTTCTAGACTACAACTGTATGTTTTTTGTCAGTGTATTTTTATTCTAATTTAAATAGGGAGAATTTTAGTATAATTAACAAGTAATAAATTCGAAAAATTGGGCTAGCGTTGCGGGGTAGTGCAGTATTGTAGTTCCTTTAAATTGGAGGAAAAGTGAAACTTTTTCAAGACTTGGTGCGCTGTTTGCAGTTTCAGTGAATTAATAATTTGATGATAAATTTCTAAATTTTATTTTCATTTCGATTTAATACTTTCTTACCTAGAGTACTAAACATATAAAAATAATAGAAATTAAGAAATTATCTAATAGTCTGTAATAGGCCTCAACGTTCAACCGATTGCAATATACAATTTGGTACAAAATTTAGTCTTGATGTAAACAAGAACTGATTGGTTTTTGGTGACTTCAGCTCCAAGGGGATGGAAATAGTGGGAGTTTGAAATTAAAACAATTCATAACAACGTGAATATGAATGATACCAGTTTGGTTGTAAATGGCTAATATTCTACTAATTAACTTCTATAACTTGTGTCTGAAAAGTTTTTGATAGGAGCAGTCTAAAGGGAGGATGCTATTGGGGTCAGCTAAATCTCAAATCTGGACCAAGAGAATGAAAAAGATTTGATCCATCTAGGTGTGATCCAGCATCATATCGCGATTAGCCCGCATGATGCTTTTTACCAAACACGAATATAGATCACCTAGTGAATTTGTAATCTAAGATGTTATATACTTCGATTTCCCAGCCCAGCGCGCTTAGTCTGTTAACACGCATTTATATGTTGTTGTTGTTATCAATTAATCATATATTTAAAAATTCATTATTTCTTACACAGACATATATAAATTCAGATATTATTATTACTTAATATCTGACAAAAATTTCCTGCATTCGATTCGCGAGTGAATCAAATGTAGGAAAGTCATGACTAATCGTTAGAGCCGTTTTCGAGAACCCGATTGGATATATATATATATACAAGAATTGCTCATTTAATCATATAAGATTAAATTTTGGGTCCTTACGTATTAACGCCACCGCAGCTACAGATTTGGCAGTTTTTGAATTTCGCCAGTCTACACCTAAAATTTTTTAGATAAATCATAAAATAGAATAAATCAGTTCCCCTCTGTCAAAAAACAACTTGAATAGGTTCGGTTTATGATCTCGATTTGATTAGATAAAAAATGCGTTCACAAACAAACCTTGCAAACAACTTGAATAGGTTCGGTTTATGATCTCGGTTCGATTAGATAAAAAATGCGTTCCCAAACAAACCTTGCGGTGACGGTAATGTACCCGCATTTTATCTAATCGAACCGAGATCATAAACCGAACATATTCAAGTTGTTTGCAAGGTTTGTTTGGGAACTCATTTTTTTATCTAATCAAACCGAGATCAAAACCGAACATATTCAAGTTGTTTTTTGACAGAGGGAACTGATTTATTCTATTTATAGTTTGTCTAAAAATTTCTGGGATATTTAAAAATTGAAATTTTAAAAACTAAGAAGTAATATAAGCAGACCTACAGCTACAGGAAGTGGAGTTAACCACATCATTAAATTTTATTTGTTTTTCTCCCTTTCTCCATTTCTGTGAACAGCAGGTTTACACTCTATGTGAAATATAATGAAAACGGTGAAGAATGCTCGAAATAGAATAGTGGAAGATATGAATCAGCTAGAGTAGACTCCTGAGGCAGTCTCAGACTAACAGAAGTACAAATGTGCTCTAGCAGCTGTCCTCAAAACAAAAACATACAACTAGAAGGAGCTATCTATAAAACCAGCTGATTCAACGAGCTTAGTGTGGTATTAGCAGGAAGCGCGTCCATAATGCGCAAGTGTGGAGTGCGCTCCTTTGCTGGAACATACTCAACACCTACCGCAAACCACATCAGAATCAAATATTGGAAAACTGCTTCAACTGCATCTCTACCAATCGTTTAACTCCTTCATATACCATCTTCCATCAAATATCCTTTCCATTCTTTCTTGGAGCTAAACTTTTACTTTTCGTCTGTTAAAACGTCTCAATCCTTCTCAACATTTATGGGGCAGAGGAAAAAAGCAAATAAAATTTGTATTAACTCACCGTAGCCAATATCCTGCTGCATATTTTAGGTTTTTAATTTCGCCAATCTACACACAAAATTTTCAAATCAAATCCTTAAAATGGGAATAAATCCAGTTCCTCATAATCAAAAACACTTGAAGATGTGTTCATTTGATATCTAGTTTGATAGATAAAGATAAATTTGGCCGTACTAAGCCAGCACGAATGCTCATTCAGTTTGCAGATATAGGTTTGATTAGATGAAATAGGGCCTGATACAAATCTGCAGACTTGTTTGAACGTTTATCTAATCAGGCTGAATCCTCCAAACCAACCTGACAAAGTGTTTATAGTTGTTTATGACCTTTTCTCAAATAGTCGAATCCTCAAATAGAACCTCACAGATTCTTTTGAAGTTTGTTTATTCTATTTTATGATTTATCAAAGAATTTTGGAGTGTGAACACAACAAAAAAAACTGCAATCTGAAAACATTCTTCTATGAGACTGGTACAATCCTATGACAAATTCTTTCCTTTGCTTCTTTTTTTTTTTTTTTTTTATATGATTGTATTTTATTTATGTATTTTATGTGATTGAAATGAGCAATTCTTATTATTATGTATATATGTCAATCAGGTTCTCGAGAAAACGCTCTAACGATGGTACTTGACTTTCTGCATTTATTCCTCACTGATCAGGTCACCAGGAAATTGTCAGATATTAAGTAATAATAATATCCTGAATTTTATATATGTCCGTAAATGTGAAAATAATGAATTTTTAAATATATGATTAATTGATAACAACAACAACATATAAATGCGTGTTTAACAGCT